>JAQIWN010000200.1:0-44734 GCA_034699025.1 Entomobrya cf. arborea Gr-Col-00668
GAACTCCATACCGAATGGCGGTGCCCAAAAAGATACTAAAGGTTAAAAAGCTAACACTTTTTTGTTGGACCTCAACGCTCTTCTAAGCTCATACCTAAGAAGACGATTTACATTCCGTAGAAATTATTCCTCCGTGTAATCTTCACAATCAATTTATCATGAGTGTCTCTCCATGAAAATTCTTTCACTTTCTCCTCCTGCTTCCATCACTCAATTTTAACGTACCATAAGAGAAGTTTCTTCATGGAAAATGCATTTATTTAGAGACAGTTATCGTCATGCATTTTTCATGTAGCATACAATATAATAACTTACAAAATAACTAGCATTGAAGTTGGAGACAACTATTTCAGAATTTTAAGTGTCATCATAACCATCATGATAAAATCATTCGTGTTAATAATAAACGCGGAAAGTAAAACCAAAAACTTTTGAAAGAATTTTTAGGGACTTTTATTCACGCTTTTGTATCAATTGTAGCGAAAGATTTTTTTTTACAAATAAAGTAATATATTTTGGGAATGTACTCGACTTTTTGGAGTGTCGTTTCCATGCATCGTGTCACTAAACCCAAACATGATTATAGCTTATCTATGCATCAATACAAGGATTTTTACATTAGAAACGTTTAGCGTTACGTACGTTCAAAATAAATGATGGCCCATTTTAAGGCCCGAAAGGGGTTGTCATATTAGGATTCCATAACTTAAACTGACAATATCAACTTGACAAAGTGCGGGGGCTGAAGCGTGTATACTGTAGCAATATCATGTACAATAAACTACTTGTGTATTATCTTGTATAGTATTTTCTTCAGACAGACAGATTATTACAGTTTTCTCGTCTGATACTACAAGTACGGCTACAAGCTTACAGACAAGTGCGCTACTGGTTATTTCTTATAATCCTCTCTTTCTTATAATATTTATTCCTCTCTTGAGGGGTTTTAGTAAAACTTAATGTGTTAAAGGTTTATTTTATTTTTAAAATTGGCTAAGAATCAGATAGCTTGCTGCTTCTCGGCTTAGTTTATCGAAAATGTCAAGTTACGTCCCTTCCGCTATATGCATTGGAACATTATTACTCTGTTTAAACTCTAAGATGATGATTTATAATATTTACTTAGTAGGCATACTTATAAAGATAATAGTCATAGCAATTCTTTCATATAATCTCTCACAGACTTTAAAGCGATTTTTTACCCTCCAAAAGTTCTTACTGTTGATAAAAAAAGCTCTATTGTAATTGGTCCTATTTAGTTTTATCTTGTACAAATCAATTCAATACAAACTACAAACGGAAATAATTAATTAATATGAAATAATGGCCAAGTAAACAAAGTAATTCCGTGGACACTTTAAGATAATTACCAAATAATCTCTTTTATAATTTAATTAGAGGATGATTAGGGTTTTGCAATCAGTGAAAATAGAAACATGCTTATTGAGAAAATACAATTGTAGCTATGAGACTGGTATGTGCTTATACACAAGACACAGGATATTAATCAAAGTGAACCAATAATACAGGAGAGCATAATTAGCAGATTTTTAAAAAGAAAATGCGCTTGCAAACAAGCGGAACAAGCGCTCAAGCTTTGCAGACTTTGCAAAAGCAAACTGCTAGTCATCATCACTTGTTTATTGTGCTTAAAATGCATACATATTTAAGCCAAGTACTGGCGATCGTAATCATCACTTTTTCTATCCACAAAGGTTTATGATGATGAGGGAATTTTTCTTGGCTACGGAAAAGTAGGTTACGTTGCAGTTCGTGGTGAGTAGTTATGCTAGTTAAAATTGGCTGTCGGTGATGGTGGGCTCCTCATCCTCTTTCTTTCCCTGTCTGTATTCTGTATGGTTGTTGCAAATGAAGAAAAGAAGTTTTGGCGATGATGTTCATCTTGCATAATAATAACATACAGACAAAATAAGATATTGTCACAACATACAGCACAACTGGTTGGAAACAAGAATTTTACTTTGCTAGCTTTCACTATTACATAATTATAAAACATTATATCTAACCATGCATATTATCTCAAATTTTGGAAGAGAGACAAGGCACGGCAGAAATGACACAAACAAACTCATTCGCTGCTTTGCTATTCTAATTCAATAACGAAGAGACATGAGATCACGGAGAGATAGGAGCCAGCTAAATATTATTTTATTTGCATGCAAAAGGGGAAAAAACTGGCAACAACATCGTCGTAATCATCGTATTTGTGAGCAAAGTAAACTGTTATTGTGACAACAACATCAGCCGTCAACACGTTGATTTAAAAATGATTTTTAAATTTCCGTTTCTAACAGACATGATGCCGCAAGCGAAAAACAAATGAGCAAGCGTGTCTAATAATCGCTTCGCTGCTTTCATTTACTTACCCATCATACATACTTGTAAGCTTACATTTTGTAGAAGAGCCTTGTCAGTCTTTTTATCACTCACTTGTTACATACTTTCGCTAGCTGAGTAAATTTTAAAATCCTTACGATATTGGAAAATGGCCTTTCCCAAGAGCTTATTGATCTAATCGTTAGTAGTTCATTTCGTAGATTTGTATCTGTCAAATCAAACCAATCATTTTTCTGTTCGACAAGTGATATGAATTCAAACTAAAATTTGTACTTGATAACTTGCTAAATCATGAAAACATACTACTTGATAATTTGTAAATGACTCTTTTCGCTGTTAAACGTTAGAAACAAATTCAGTATCACGATTCATCTTGGAGAAACATTGAAATGCGTTCAAATATGTATGATACAAAACTAAGCATTTACAATTATCACTAAGAACGCTTAATAATTTTTAAATACTAATTTAAAGAGACCTTGGAAAAATATTTTAATCGTTTTTGAAGTAGACATAAAGAAATCTTGGAAATCCATGTAACATGCTACAAGTAGCCTGCAACTTTAAAGCAATGTCTAGTGTATTAGATGACTGTCGTCTGGTTAAAGCATATTATTTTCATATTCAAAACACTGTTGGATGAATAGTGGGTGGAAAATATATTGGAGGAACGCCGACCGAACAGTCTTGCAATTGAAAATAGTGCTATAGTGAAGAATGGAGAAAAGATGCAGAAAATCTGTTGCTTCTTCTTATACAAAAGCAGAAGCTCTTCTTGCTTTACTTTCAACTTCCTCCTCCCTAAAAAGTTTCTAAAACTCCTTCACATTTTCTGCACCTGCATGATTCATGGACGTTAATTTTAGACTCGACTTTTTGGCACTGGTCCCTGCTTCTCCATTTATGGGCTTACGCAACATGATACTAAATCTCTCTCTGAACAGCCATCCGAAAATCCTCTTTCACTAGAAATCCTTCTTGTTCAACACTAAAGGCTTAAAACTAGAAATGTTATATTTCCAAAGAGAAAAAAATTTGCTTTTTCACAGGCTGTTAAATTTTTTTTTATCCGAATGCCTTCTCTCTCACTATTATCCTCATGAAAACTTGTAAATGAATATGAAGTGTTAAAAACTGCCGAAGTGTAAGCGAGCATATTGTGATGTTAGTGTGTTTCCTTGTTTATCATTTCCAGTATCTTTCCGCTTTAATAGTTTTTAGGGTCATAATAAATTCTTCCAGTGGCAACTGTAGAATTTGGTGTTGCATTAGCAGGAATAAAGTTGAAAAAAGATTTCAAATTGATTTTCGTTTTAAAATAGAAACCGGCATGAGAGAGAGAGAGAGAGAGCTGGGTGTGTTACTCGTTCGGCGATATACGAGAAGTAGTAAGACGAGATGCATATGATAGATAAAAGTAGGCGGGAGGTGTTTATTTTCACGAACCGATTTTGATGAGGGTGATTGGTCTCTGGTTTAAATTTATACGATGATGATGATGCTAGAAGTATTTACATGAAAAGCTGTAGATATACTCAGTATGAATTACATTTCTTGTACTTATCAAATAATTTTGTTTTGGTGTATTATTTCAGTCCTAAGCTAAAATGCCTTTCAAGCCACCAGAAAACCCAAAGTGTCCCAAGTGCGGAAAGTCCGTATATGCTGCAGAGGAGCGACTTGCTGGAGGCCAAAAATGGCACAAAACATGTTTCAAATGTGGTAAGCTTTCTGGATACAAAACGAATACATCTAAATATTTCATAATTTGAAAACGTCTTCATGATAACTATTTTCATTGTATCTTTTCCAAAGGAATGTGCAACAAGATGCTGGACTCAACAAATTGCTCTGAGCACGATGGAGAGCTCTTCTGCAAGGTCTGCCATGCTCGCAAGTTTGGACCAAAAGGGTACGGCTTTGGAGGTGGTGCCGGATGTCTTTCCATGGACACTGGAGCTCAGTTTCAAAACCCAGAGGGAGACAGGTAACATGATTTTCTTTTCTTTCTCTAAATAGCCGCTGCTTCATGTCACAAAAACAAGACACACCTGTTGCCACAAAATATATTTAATTCTACAACATTCATAAATTATATTTCCAAAATATTTAAATTAAAAAGTTCAAGGGAAATATGAAAGTATTCCAGATTACAAAAATCAAATATCTTTTTATAGTTTGATAGATTGATATTTATAGTTCAATGAACTGAATTTTTTTTTCATTATCTTTCAATTTGTCCAAATGAATGTTCGACACTATTTCAAGATAAATATTTTTTGTGTCCAATTGATATTTAATTTCGATAATTAAAAAAACGTTTTTAGCAATCTCATTTGCAAGAAACAATTCCGATTATGTTTGAAACAAAATTTTGTTGAATCAAGTCATATCTGATAGTTGTCAAGAATTTAGTAGTGTCTTCTCTGCAAATACAAAATGCTGAAGCCTATTTTGTTTTACGTGTTTTTGTCTTTATAGCGCAAATTAGCTCCCTTGCTAGTTCACTTGACCAGTCTGATAACTCTATAGCTACATAGATAACTTCAAAAAATGACTACTACACTCTCTACCTTCTGCAACTACTACTGCTACTTCTGCTGGAACATAATTTACACACACATAATAACATTATAAATCATCATAAATACATACACACACTTTAAAATCGAATATTTGTAGTAGAGAAACATTTCTTGCTATTATTATAATACTACTGCATTTCACAGTCAAAGAAGTTTCTTTATATTGTTAATTAATAAATGAGATTTTGGTCACCAAATTTGCAATTTTAGTCTAAATTTAAAGCCTATCAAATTATATATGTGGTTTGAATTCTTTGAAACAATGATTATATAGTTTGTATTTTAAAACTCCAATAATAATAATGCTAAAAATCAAGTTGAAATCCGGTGTTATTATTATTGCTACTGTTAAGAAATTTACAACAATGTTCTCATTTTCCTCTTATTATTAATAATTATTACTATTACTATATGTAATTGTCGTTATTACAAGAGTGTGTTCCTTTACAATGCTAGTTGAGAGAGATTGAGTTGTGACCGCCAACAACTCTTCAAAAATTTTATAGATTGAATTTTAAAACCCTTTTTTGTTGTAGAAGTGCTACTGCTGCCTAAAATATCCATATATTAAAGTACATTAATTGTAAGTATGTTTTTTGAAATGATTGCATCACATTCTCACTTATATATAAATATAAAACCTTTAAACCTAAAATGCTGAGTTTAATTACTTTAATTAGAGAACACACATGGGAACTGTCTGTCCTTTCTCTTTTAACACTTCTTGTCGAAAGCAAAAAAAAACTTAAAAATGCAGACAATGAAGCAAAATCAAAAAAATCATTGGAAAATTATTCCCCCCCTTGTCATATTACCTCTTATACCAATTCACCACTATTTGTTTTGTCTACCTGTCTGTGTATCTTATATTATTTACGTAGAACAAGAGTTTTGAAGCGAAAAATTCGTTTGATATATGATTTTTGAATACATACTTGGATCGTATATTAAATAGCTTAAGGACTCATTTTTTTCCAAAACGGTCAATGTAAAAAGAACTTTTAAATATCATACAAATGTGTATAGTACTCGTAATTCTGTATCATCTTGGGTGAAGATTGAGAGCTTGCTTAGATCACTACATTTCTAGTGTTAATTACTTTATAAATACTCCCTGAAATGTACGTAATGAAATCTTCTGTAAATAATTGTATGAAAAATCCTCGAATTTCATTGATCTGTTGTCTGTGACGGTGAACCAAGTGGGAACGATCAGAAGAAAGCATGGTCAATAATAACACACCACCAACGCAATATTGATAAATATGATGGTGATGTTGACTAATATTCCCGACGACGAAAAAATACAATATTTCAAAAACGAAAATAATATTTAAAAAACACAATGATGATGATGATGGAAAGTAATTTTTCAACAATCACTAAGCTCTAAGGTTTTAATATTATTGATGTATGCGTTGTATAATTTGTGATCATGATGATGATGGTTCAACATTTTTAATTCTAAGTTGTCTGATTTCACTGATTGATCCCACACACAAATTTTCCAGCAAACACCACACGTACACCAGTCTTGTAATTTTAAAAGTAGTCCAGAAATGCTATAATTATGAGGTGCATTACTTGTAGATTTTTACTTCCCAAAAAAATTTACATAGTGCATGCATGTCCTTTAATTCGTCTTTTTCAATTCTTTGAAAGATCACTAAAGTATTTAGAATGATATTTATAAATACACAGTGTCCATAATACATATTTAGGCTAAAAACAATCTATCAATTTACACATTACTCTCGAAAGCAATAATTAATTATTCACATTTTTGCTTAAAGCTACAATACGCTTACGCAGTGGAGACTGAAGTTAGATTGGTTTCATTGCTGCTCCGTGCAGCGGATTCCAATCATTCAGGTTGCCCCATATGCAATTGGTATTATTTTATGTAGATATGTAACGATACTTAAAAAACTTTCTCTTCTAAACTTATCTAGTTTCGCTTTCTTTTACACATTTTACTTGTAAATATTTTTGAATCATTGTAAGTTCAGGTTGTAAGGAGAGCAGCACTACGAGCACAGTGAAATTTTTGAAGTATCAGTGCAAAAAAAACTAACTAAACACACTAACATTCTTTGCTTTTCTCGAATTCTGACAGAAACTTGGTAACAAATACGCTTATATGAGTGCCTAACATTCATACTACTTACTACGCTTATATATTTTTAACAAGAATAGTACAAGCTTTGATTATTAATTTAAACAAAAAAAAACATGATTGCGAGAGTAACGCTTTTTATTATTAGATGAAATAGTATTCTGGATGCATGTTGGGAACACAGAACTAAATGTAAGGGAAAAGGTTTTTGATTAGCGTAATATAATATAAAAAAATATTGCATATGACAGCTAGTATGACAGTGACAAGCTGGAAGTGAAAAGGTATTTCTTATTTTTGCTTGCTTTCTTTTACTATGTATTTTGCTTATATGAATGCAGTCTATTCTGGACATTTTCTGTGTCGAAGAAACCTTAAATGGGAAATTTGTAAAATTTAACTGGCTTTGATTCTGAACATACTCCACGTAGTTCAATCCACCTTTAAAGCGGCAGCCAAATTAAAAAGTACCTCTTAAAAGTTATTCAGTTCCACAGAAACAAGCAGAACACATCAGAAGATCAATCAGTTGATACGCAAAAAAAGTTACCCTTGTAGAACAAATAATTTTCTTAAAAATAACATCATCAACATGACAAAAAAATAAAATAGCAATGGAAGTAAATGTAAGAAAAATAAAACAGTGTGTAAAAATAATTGTATGATACGTGCAAATTACTTGGTACTGGAGAAATTATATGCAATATCCCCTTGAAACCTAAAGAAATGCCTTGGTGACTTACATTGTATGTAGCTATCAACTTTTAATTCAATAGAAATATTATGCATATCATCAAATTACTATTGTACTGATATATAAGTATTCACACATGTGTGTAAGGTGACTTGGAAGGAATAACATTTAATGACGGAATAAAAAATAAAGGAACACTAAAAATAACGATAGAAATGTCATTGACAATAGTATTTATTCATCTAAAAAGCATCGTAGTTCGTAGTACCAAAATAATTCCATTTACTGCGATGCAGCGATTGGTCTCATCGAAAGCATACATCTTGCGAAACATTATTAAATACCTGATTACGATTATTTATAAAATACTTCATGCATCCCTTACAATTTTACGTACAATAAACGGGATGAAATGGTGAAAGTTACACACTGAAAGATTTAAGGAGGGAGTGGGGGAATGAGACATTGAGACACGCGACATTTGCAATGATGATGGTCATGTTCGCCTGGGATGTCAGTCAAGATTTTGGATGTCAGGGTGAGCCGTCATGCAAAAGCAAGACAAATAAAATACTATTAAAATATGATAGTAACGTAAACACTGTTTATATATTTTCTCTATATAAGTGTAAAAAATCGTGTATATGTAGCTTAATATGTAAACGTTTTAAAACTGACATTTATTGAAATTGAAAGCCTTCACCCAAGATTTCGGTTTTATTGATCGGGTTCTTCTTCATTTTCCATAATTCAATTCAAGTTAAATATAGTTCGAGGACCTTACATTTTTTTTTTGGTTTTGCTTAACCCCAATAACTAAACTGATTATTAAGCTGATTAAAACATGATCTTGTTACTGAACTGAAACCAAGCTGATTCGAGAATTTGAAATATAATATCACGTGCGGGTTTTTTTTATAAATATAAATTTGTCTTTAAATTCTGCGTTTTTTTTCTTTGCATTTTTTAAAATTTCAATCACAAGATACACATTGACATTTTTCTCTTTTTCGATTCTATACTCAATGCAATATGAATGAATGAGACGTAATCATGATGCTGAGGCCCAAACGCTGAGCAATAGTACCATTAGTTGAGAAAAAATTATAAAATATAACTAACCCCGTACAAAAAAGTCACCCAGTAAATTAAAAATGGTAGTTAAATATCTAATATTTTGTAAGCCTTAAGCTTTAGATGATTTCTGCATTACTCACTTAACTAAAGTAATTGCTATGCCGCTGCAGTTGCATGGTTAATTATTTAAATTAGAAAAGAAATAGATTTTATTGGGAAGACTAATGCACAAATAAAAAATTACAGTGAATAAATTACGTCCGCATGAAAAGATTGTAATGTTTTAAGAAGAATCACCTCCTAAGTCGATACTATGTCTGTTTTATTTGTTGTAATTATGGATTGAGAACTAAACTAGAGACGCATCCAAACTACTGAATATTTGATTGAAATTTCACACACTTCTCCTATATCATTTTTATGTTCAAAACTTTTAGCTTTTTGAAAACTTTTTTTAGTGTTTAGTTTCCAGCGAATGCACAAATCTTGTAAAACTTCATAAAAATTAAATTTAATACACAAACGCAGTACACAAAGAAATATGATCACTATTATTATTATTAATCACAGTTTATCATTTGTATGATAAATACTTAAAAAAGGATTGGCCTTCTACTCAAAAACCAAATCTGGCCGATTCTAATTTTGGATGATTTTTGTACTTACTCATTTGTGTAATGTATTTATTTACTTAATACGGTAAAAATTTACACCATGTAATTAATATTGTAACATGATTATTTTTATGATTTATTTCTATTATAAGTAATACTACTATTTATCTGTATGATCCATCGTTATTATTTTATTATTGTTGGCTGACACTTTTGATAATTTTCCATGGTAGTTATTATTATCATTATTCTTACTACGAGCTACATACTTTTGCACCCGTACATGATATCTTATAATAATTGCACCTTCTCCGTTTGTAGATTTTGTCGTACCATTGTACTTGAGTATAAAAAAGAGAAACAGCCCATATCACTTTATTTTCACTGAACAAATTGTAATAATGTATACTCCGATGCTCAGCATTTTGGGTTTTATAAAAAATAATTATTCTGTTCCTATTAAATCTTAATAATAATACACTCGACATAATTCTCCTATATCCTAAAAACATAGAATACGTAAAAAGCTTCTTTACTTCTTATACTTAACTGCTATGACTCAACATTTCAAATGTGGATTGAAATGGGTCACGATTAAAGTCCATGCACCCATTTCCCTCATTAGAATTGTGTTGATTTTTAATTTTTCATTAAGATTATGATGAACACTGTACTTACCTATAATGCGCTTTTGAATTTAGTTGCTATTGCTTTGTTGGATATTAGTAACTATTTAAAGTTGTAAAAAAACTGTAATGCAATCGCAAACTAATTAAAAGAAAATACATCATACAGTCAGTAGTCAACTAATTTCTAGATTTTTTTTTGTTAAAATTTAAGCATGAAGTTATCACACACGTAGGAAATGTGGTCAGTTATGCATGGTTTATTTATGATGCTTTACACTCACAAATATAAATATTGTGTAGGTAGATAGATGGATGTATTTTCATTGAAATTGTTTGCACAAACGCAATATACTAAACAACATATAAATGGTAAACGAGGGTCCTCGTACTATGAAAATTTATAAATCACCTTGAAAAGTTTATACACAACAGAAGAAATAAATACCGTGCATTAAAACATAGTGTTATAAAAAATAACAAGTTGGCTTATATAGAGAACAAGTTTAAAATATATATTTTTTGAAATTTTATAGATGTTACAACATGAAAATTAAAAATTTATTTTGAAATGTCTTTTTGAAATGTATAATTATTACAGCTTGCCCACTGCCACTCAGGCTCACCTTCGACCAAATACCATTAATATTCCAGCAAAAGAAGGAGAGGGTTGTCCACGCTGTGGAGGCGCAGTGTTTGCAGCTGAACTGATGCTGGCAAAAGGACGATCTTGGCACAAGTCTTGTTTCAAGTGCAAGACATGTAACAAGTCTTTGGATTCTACAAGTCATTGCGATGGCCCTGACAGGGATATTTATTGCAAAGGTATACACTAACATCTTTAAATCATTTGTTATTTTTAGGGTTTCCAAAAAAAATATGGAAACTATAAACTTGTCAATTCAAAATTTTGTGTAAAGCTCGCTTACTCGTTTTTACAGTTCCGTTAATTATTATTATTGTTTATTACCCTATTAGCCGAATACGTTTCAGTCAGTATAGTTACGCTTGTTTGTTTTAAAAAATGTATCATAAACTTGATCTCCCTACGTGTCTACAGTCTAGCCAAAAATGCATTTTTTTCATTTGCAAAAGTAAGGGAGCTCTACAATATTCTTAATATGCTGGTCCAAGTGTGAAAGATATTTATAGAACTGGCATTATATATCCATCATCGCTTGTATTTAAAAAAAATCCCTATTTCAATACAAATATTATGCACTATCATGGTCGCTATGCAAAGATATTTAGAGCTGGGGCGAATGATGAAATACTATAACGGTAGAAAACTCCATTTCAATTGACACCGAAGGGTTTCTGTTTCTTTTACATTTTCTTGTGTGATTTGGTATGGTCGACATAAGTTGGTATGATTCCAAATATTTTAAATTGAAATATAAAAATATGAGTGCAAAACGTTTGCGTACTTCAACTGTGCTACTGTAATTGTGAAATGTCGTAAAAATTCAAAATTAACAATGAAATATTATGCTTATGAAAAAATTTATTACTGGCAGCAAGTAGCAATAAATAAAAAGGATTTAACGAGATTAGGAAAACTCTGCTTAAAAGCTGGGGGAATGAAATGAAATTAAACGGGGCCAAATAACTGACATTAACAACAATTAAATTTTGACTTTCAAAAATATATTGCAAATGAAAATTTAAAACAAATATGTTATGTATATCTTGCTTAAAGTTGATTATGCAAGACACTTTGGGCCAAAAGGGTATGGTTTCGGTGTAGGAGCTGGAATCTTACAAAGCGATGAGTCAAACTTAACTGGGTATGATGTTAATTTATTGAAAATTATTCAGCTTTTTCACTAATCGTCTTCGCTGGTTTTCAGTATGTTACGGGAAACAATTTGGTCCAAAAGGTTACGGTTTCGGCTCAGTTGGTGCCACATTGACCTCCGATGACGATGTAGAACAACCGTAAGAAATTTTCCTTGTGACTTGTCGTGTCCCTTGTCGGTAGCTAAATTTCCTCCAGAAAACACTATCAATTTTCCGTACCATTTTTTACTCTAGCCAAACTACACCTACACAAGTGTACTCCCTATACTTCAATACTTTTTTACTATGTTCACAAGACAACAACTGCACTTAATGAGTCGGAAAAACTTTTAGTCAATAGAGTCTAGTCTAGTAAATTTTACACTGATGTTCAAAACAGTTTGGATTTTTTTTAAATTACATTGTACATTAATATAGCAATCTAACATCCATTCTAGAAAACTGAACTGAACGGAAGTGTACATATTTCAGCCAAAACCTCCTCCGTACTCACACTGCACACAATTTTGCCGATACAATTGTTGTAAACATTTTTTTTAAATTGTACATTTCTTTTGTAGTCCGACTTAAACTGTGAAAAACAGAAGGGATTTTTGCAGTGACAGACAAGCACATAATTATCATTTCTATTTATTCTGAATACATTGTCCATTGACGCATGATGAGCCATAACCGTGGAACCTTCTTCGTGCTTTACTGTTCATTTTACATTATTTTTTCCTTTTGTTTAAAAACTACCAAATTGCATGCCAAAATATTTTATTTTACGCTTTGTATCATGCATCTTGCAATGATTTTTATTTTGTTGCATCTATCCTTCTGTAACCATATATTATGACGAGAAAGTAATTTTTTCGGTTGAATTTGTTTCTCAAACAGAGATCAGTACTTAGTCAATAAGCCTCAACTCATTACTGACACAACTTCTATTATGGCAAATGAAGGAGAAGGGTGCCCAAGGTGTGGTGGCAAAGTTTACGCTGCCGAGGAAGTTCTGGCCAGAGCACGAGTAAGTACAGCTTAAATGAATTGTGAATCAATCAATTTCCTGGGCATAAAACTTGGTTCAGCACTTAAATGGACATTTTTAGCACGACTGTATAACATAAGATTAATTTTATTGACCATTTTTTTCTTGGTTGTAGTCATGGCACAGGAAGTGCTTCAACTGCCGTGAATGCAAAAAGACGCTAGATTCAATCAATGCTTGTGACGCGCCAGACAATGATATCTACTGCAGAACCTGTTACGCTAAGAAGTATGGGCCAAAGGGTTATGGATATGCATGTGGGTCTGGATTCCTTCTAACCGATATTTTACCGTAGGTTTTTTACATTAATTGACTTTGTAAAGGGAGGATGAAAATTTCAAAAAGTAGTCATGATATTAGTGCATAACTTTTACAATGGGCAGGAACGATGAAAACGACACTCAGCGTCCGGCCTATGCAACGGACACATCTATTATAAAAGCGCGTCCAGGCGAGGGATGCCCTAGGTGCGGTGGAGCCGTGTTTGCTGCCGAGCAAATGCTGGCCCGCGGTTCGGTAAGTTGTAATGCAGTTAAAAGAAAATGATTACTATAATGATTCTAATTGCTTGTTTTAAAAACGCACTATGATTATTTTTACTTTGTAGGTATGGCACAGGAAATGTTTTTCTTGTGCTGACTGCAGAAGACCGTTGGATTCTATTCTGGCTTGCGATGCTCCTGACAAGGATATTTATTGCAAAGGCTGTTATGGAAAGAAGTTTGGACCTAAGGGTTACGGTTACGGTTACTCACCGACACTTGTCAGTGTTACTGAATCGACTGGCCTGTAAGTTAATTAATTCGAAATATAACTACAAGCATGCAAAGACATACATAGACATATGTACTGTGTTCTTGTGATTATGACACGTGTGCATGATTATTTCAGCCCCGATTCAAGACCTTCCGGCTCCAGCGTCAAGGCTCCTGAGGGAGAAGGCTGCCCACGTTGTGGATTTCCTGTATTTGCCGCCGAGCAAATGCTATGCAAAGGCCGTGTAAGGAAAATGATAGATGGTTTAGCATTTTTAAGACCTAGTATTATTACATGGCTATGACAACATATATTTTTGGTGAAATTCTAGGTTTGGCATCGCCGATGCTTTTTCTGTGGCGAATGCAACAGATCTTTGGATTCAACAAGCCTTAACGATGCTCCTGATGGAAACATTTATTGTAAGGGATGCTATGCCAGGAAGTTTGGTCCTAAGGGAGTTGGCTACGGCCTCGGAGCCGGTATGTTAAAATACATTAATACTATCAATAATATCAATTTACTTGCGATAGACAGCGTTATGTGATATTGATATAATTTGAATGACGCAGGTGCACTGCAAATGATATCTTAAAGGGTATAACAATAAGTAATCAAGTCAGGATACTATCATCTTTTACAAACGCAAAAATTTTAAGCCTAAAGGAACTACTGGATTCAAAAAGGCTGTTATAACAATCCATAGATGCAAAATCGCAATGCCATTTTCCTGCAACAGCAAGCTTGGTCCATTAAAATGCCATTATTTAAGTTTCAAGTAATTATTATAAGTATATTATAATAATGATAAGTATTACTTTAATTATGCCAACTTTTAGGTTTAACGTATTTGCTATGATACGTATTGAATTAAACATTTGCGTATGATCTAAGTTTACTATTATTGTTTAATAATGAAGCACGTAGGCTACCATACATGTATCATGCATCTTATTGTGTACTCTACATATACTATTTGCCGTAAATTATAATGTAACAGAACGATAGCTTTGCTTGTATGCTTTTCCATGTATGTTCAAAATTGGAATTTATTATTATTGTGAAAAATAAAATACAAAAAACACGAAACTAACGGTTTGTGAAAGATGAATTCATTTACCATATTCCCAAATACAGCAATTCATTGAGCGATAAAATATTGTTGATTTGACATATACCATAAAAGTTACATTTTAGTCTCGCTCCAGGCGAGTATACTATATTCATTCATTCAGTATTCATTAAAAAGCTCATTGGAGCTCATAGGAAAATGGGGAGCATTACCTTCTAGACATGAACACTCATATAATACTGACACGGTCAACTGTGCAGTGATAAAAACCAGTACATATTTTCTATTTGTACATCATAATGTTCACATTCTTACTAACTATAGATTTACGCTAAAATGTTAAAGCTACGAACTAATTAATTTTTTGCATTTTTTCTGACTCTTTTCGAAGAAGTAGGCACTGGTTCTTTCTCTGGCATTTTCCGCTTGCCACTTAAATTCACCGAGTATTTTTTCTCTAGTCTGTCCCTAATTAAAACCCCTCTTACTAACTTACGCCAATTCCCGTAAATACGTAGCAACCGCTTTTCTTCATCCTTTTTCTTTCTCTCATCCTGATCCTGCAACCAAACAAAGAGACAATTAATTCCTTGTTTCAAAGCATTTCAATTTTAATAAAATGTAACCGAACAATGTTAGTGTCATCAACATACCTGATTCCAAGCATCTAGCAAAGTATCTTTGAATTCTTCACAAACAACAAACCCATCGAACGCTGGCCTCGATCCTCCACAACCAAAATCAAAACCAACCACGGCGGGTGCACAATCAATATCCAATTTCTTTGCAACGCGTTGAAGACCAGGCACTACAAATAAATAATGACTTGATTTATCCGCCAGCTTTTGCATAAATTAAATAAAATACAGAGTATTGACTTACGCTTAAGATGAACACATCCTTGAGGAAGTAACTTCTCGGTAAATAATTCGACGTTGCCCCATTCATTTCTGGGAACCTTGCCATCCTGAGCGATTGGAGGAATAAAATCTTCCGTTTGCCATTCTCCAAAAAGTTCAGAAGGAACTTCGGGCAAGCGTGCCCCTGAGAGCTGTAACAACAAAAGACTAATTTATTAAAAACCTACTTGACTAATATCAGTATACCCCACGTGCACACACACTATTTACCTTATCATATTTCGGGCGACCTTTCACAACTTTATAAGGTTTCTCGCCGATACGAACAACTTTAGCTTCACGCATCCACAGTTCTCTTGTATGTAGGTTGTAGACATTGTCGCGAGAATAAATGGGCTCATTTTTTATGAATCCTACAGATTCAGGAGTGTCAGGATACAATGCTTCGTACTTTAACAAGTGACGACGTAAAACAAACAGCGGATGGCCTTTGATTCTACACATTGAAGAGAAAATATATAACGATTTTTCAAAAAAAAAAAAAAATATCATTATTAGATACGGCATCAATTAAAAACGAACTTACTCAGACATAGATTTCGGAATCGGAAGTGATAAGAGGTGCTGGTCCAGGTATTCATCTTCCTCTCTATCACGTGCGCTACGTTTTCCTCTGTACGGTTTCAGTGTTTCATCCAACCAATCTGATTTGACTCTCAGCTTTTGGGTTGCAATAAGCCAATCTGAAGCATAACGCCGTGTGACATCTTTAATCTTGTTTTTGCCATCAAACCCCAACACATAAGTAAGCGGCTGTGTAGCTTCCACCTAATAGTAAACAATAATAATATTCCATTTTAGTAAATGCATGCACATTCATTCAATAAAATACACTTAAAAGTAATAGAAAATATGTATAATTATACTAATATGTCTAACCTCGAGTTGCTTATCGCAGATAACTTTTCCTTTCAAAACATCAACAGATATCCATCGCTCTTCTTCAATTAAATAGATCTCGACCCACATGTCTTGACCAACTTTGTTAACTTCGAAAGATTTCCGCTTGGTGTCCTTTTTCTTGATGACTTCTTCTTCGTCGTCTTCTGAACTTGATATCATCTTCCTTCCAGTGTTTTTGCTACTGCTGGCTCTCGATTTAGGTGGTGGTAGCTTAACTTCCTTTTTCTTCGGAGACTTTGATTTCTTTCCCTTTCTCTTGCTGTCGGCTTTTTTTGTACTTTTCTTGTCATCATCAGATTCTTCACTTTTTGGTTTACGTAAAATCTCATCCGACGGTGGTTTCAATGGAATACAGTTTAATGATATTACTAACCTAACGTCCACATTAAGATGTCGCAGAAATGCAGCAAAAATCATCACATAATAATTGGAGTCGACAGCAGTTTTCTCCATAATTTGATACGCAATGAATTCGTCATCCTGCAGTTGTTTTCTGCTAGCTTCTAGTTGAGCAATCATCGATGGTTTTTCAATAATCATGTTCACTCTAAACCACTTGATGAATTTCTCAATCTTGGCTAAATCTAGGCGCTTGGAAGAAAATGATTGTCCTTTAATCCGCTCTCGAAGTACATCCCTCAGAATGGATGAGCCAATAGCTTCATTCAGCTGAAGTCCTCTTGCCAATTGACAAACAAAGCTAACTTTATGGAGATGTTCCTGAATATCTCTGCGTTCTCTATTCAATTCACTCCGAAGGATATCAGCAATCGAAACTTTTTTCTTCCCTGTAAGTTATCAATACCCCATGTAACACATGTAGTATATGTAGATCTTCTAGTGTACGGAAGGCTTAAAGAATAATTATAGTTATAACATAATATAACATAATAGAAAATTACCTTTTCTGAAAACACCTTCCTTCGGAATCACAATTTCCAATCCATTTTCTGGAATCTGGGATAACTGCGAATGCTCTGCTGAAGTAGAATTTTCCCCACTTCCCGACTGACTGTCATACTTTTGCAATTCCTTTTCAACATGACGATCATCAACTTCCTCCCAGTCATCTTCTGATTCACTGCCACCGTCTCCATCACTGTCGGTTGTGTCTTGCTTATCACTATCTTCGGAATCTTCATCACTTACATAGCCAGAGGTAGAGTGAGAACTACCATCTTTAAGGGCTTTGCTTGAACATGGCTGAGAAAATGCCTGACTTTCGCCAATCAACAAAAGCTCTCTTGCAGTTAGCTTCGATAAATCAAGTTTATCTTTCTTCTTAGCCTGTGAACTACTCATCTTTGTACCTAAATAAACAGAGACACAATTACAACTAAATAACCAAAATTGATTTTTAATTATGAGTGCACAAAGTTTATATTGCATATCACGGTAAGGTAAGCATGAAGTTAAGGGCAAACACATACAAAAAAGTGGAGACCCTTTTAATTTTTAAACACTGACGATGAGATGAGTTGTTGAATTAGCTTATTACATTTTTAAGACAACATTCCATAATTCCAACCTAACTTTCTACCAATGCCAAACCAAACCTTCATTGGTAATGGTAAAAGGGTTCAACCATAACGGCTCACCCCAAATTCACAACAATTAACATAACAATTAGCATTGCACAAAGCCAAGCCAAACATTCTCGCCAAAAACTAAGCAAAGTTACTAATTATTCCTGATCATTATTTTATATTTGACCTAATCTACATGTTACAGTACATAATTAAGGCTTCAAGTCAACACAAAATAAAACCTGAAAATCAAGCCAACTTACTTTTTGACAGCAACGATCACGGCTAAAATTAACATTTAATTCAAAACCACCCGTATTCCGTTCACTTTTAAACTACCACTTCAGAGTGAAATCCGAAGCCCTGCTTCGTACGCTATTACACTATCAGTAGCAGTTTGAGTTGTTACAATTTATTGATCGAAACACATTTTTGAAAGTATGAACTTTGACCACGAAATGAGCGGGCAAATATAAAACTCAGTAAAATACGTTTTACAGTTGTTGCTCCGAATGTTTTGTTTGGTCAACTTCAAAATCTTACGCAGAACAAAGAAATAAATGATTCAGTTCTAATGATTTTCATTAAAACTGTTGCAGGAGGACAACAAGCTAACTGAGACTGACTGAGAACGTTATTGTTGCTTTATGGTGTAAATTGAAAATATGAAAAAGTGCCGACTTTGCACCATCTGGCCACTCTATGCTTTGCGTAGCATGCGCCCAAGTAATATAAACGAAAATCCAGCTAAACTGTCAATGCCAAATTCCAAAATCAAGCAAGCAAGTGAAGTTTTGTGAAGTTCTTATACTAAAAAATGTGAGGCGCATGAAATAAAGTGCCTCAATCTGACGACTTTTCAAAATGCAACAATGCAACAACAATGAAAGCAATTTGAAGCTTGGTAAATGAAAAGTCTGAGACATTGGTCTGGAGGTAGTTTTCAATGCTGCAGAAAAACAAGAAATATATGACAAACAATTAATTATGTACGCAAACATTTTGTAAAAGTATGACAGATAATATGGCTGACGTTTATGCAGTTTATGAACAGAAGCTGTAATTAGCTGGAATGTTGACCAATAAATAAGCTTAAAAAATAGAACCAATCACAAATAATTATGCAAAATAGCACCAGACGCGTCTTGATTTTACTCGTTAGTTTACTCTGAAAGCACTGTAGGTCATTAGACAACAATTTACATTTTTTATATAAAAATAATACATGATCGGTACATCGCCTACTTCTCAATAACATTAAAAACTTGATGACTATTTAGGATCTGCTGGACGCGGTGGTACAAACTTTTTGGTCAAACGACCACGTTTAGCTGGAGTACACAAGCTGGGAAGGTCAGGGGGCTCTCCATATTGTTCCAAAATACGGCGCTTCGTTGACGTTCGTGCTTTCTGTGCATCAATTTGAGGTTCTTCCTTCTTTTCTGGTTCAGTCGCTGGTTTCACCAGCTCGAAGTCTTCCAGCGTGTCTTCTTGAACTGCAATGAAAAAAAAATTGTTATTGTTTTAAAACTTCAACTTGTTGGACACAATTAAAGTTGCAGTATTATTTATGCTTAATTCTTACTCCATTCAGCGTCGTTAGTAATATCTTCAAGCAGCGATCGAGTCAAATCGTCGATTTCGTTAAAATCTTCGGGAGACAAAGAACTTTGATTTCCAAAATCAAAAACATTACTGGTACACGGAACCGGGCCAATATTTGTTGCGCTGTCAACTTCTTGCAATTCATCGTTGAAATCTTCAAAATCAAACTTCTTTTTTGCCTCTTCCATAGCCTTTTGGGAAACCGATATAGCTTTTCCACTGGCAGTAGAGAATTTAACAAATTTTGGTGGGGGAGGAGGCGGCATCAGTTCTTGAGAAGTCTTTTCTGGCGAATCATCAATATTTTCAAATGTTTCTGCCTCCATTTTCTCTCCCAGCGTTGCCTTCTCTGAAATCCCAATAGTATTTTCACTTGCTGTAGAAGCTCCCACTAATACCAATACTGGAGAACGTATCAGTTCTTGAGATTTTTTCTCCACTAAAGTACCGTTATTTTCGAAGGACTCTGATTCCATCTTCTTCTTCGCAGCCAACATTGCCTTCTCCGAAATCGGAATAGGTTTCCCACTTGCTGTAGAAAATCTCACCGACACTGGAGGCGTCATCATTTCTTGTGAAGTTTTCTCCCTTGAAGTACCATTATTTTCAAAGGTATCCGACTCCATCTTTTCTCCCCACGTTGCCTTCTCTGAAATGCCAACAGTTTTTCTACTTGCTGTAGAATCTCCCGCCAATACCAATGCTGGAGAAGATACCAGTCCTTGAGAATTTTTCTCCGCCAAAGTACCACTGTTTTCAATAACATCTGATTCCATCTTCTTCTTCGCTGCCTGCAGTGCCTTCTCCGAAATCTTAATAGGTTTCCCACTTGCTGTAGAAAACGTCACCGACTTCGGAGGAGACATAGCGTTTTCCTTCGCAGCATCACCATTTTCGAATGCATCTGATTCTGCTTCCACTGCCACGCTAGGATCAATAGCCCAAAAACTAGAAGCATTACCCTCTTCATCATAAGAGAATCCAAAAATTGGACTTTCACGTCCATCCTCACTGTCAGATCCTGCCTCACTCATCTTTCCTTTTTCCCACTTAAATTTTCCTCCAGTTAAAGCTGTAATTATAAGAGAAAAAACAACAAGGATTACAACAACATCCCACAAAGCAAAAACCAACAACACGACATTCATCCAGCCGGCTTAAGTGATTAATGCTGACAATGGGAAATTTATATAATATGACATGTAAATCTGTAGTATTTGACGCGCTGATTAATTTTCAGTAAAAATTAGAGTGCAATCTCATTCCGTTTCCGAGATATTGACCCGATAGGGTATGATTTCCATAGGTGTCAGTACATGTTATATAGTATAGCATTCCATAGTGATTGATTCTAATTAGTAAGACTATTGAAATCGTGTACATGGATTGATGAGTTTTTACTCAATGCAAACAGATTAGGTTAGGTAAGGTTTTAAATTCACGGAAATGTGTACACGGTCTTCTGAAATTGTGTAAATTACTTTTAGAAACGAGTTATTACTTATTACAAACAGGTTAGGTTAGGTAAGGTTTTAAATTCACGGAAATGTGTACACGGTCTTCTGAAATTGTGTACATTACTTTTAGAAACGAGTTATTACTTATTACAAACAAGTTATTAGGTTAGGTAAGGTTTTAAATTCACGGAAATGTGTACAGGGACCTCAGAAATAGTGTACAGTGATTCTATCAATACTATCAATCATACCGTATCGGGTCAATATCTCGAAAACGGAATGAGATTGCACTCTAATTTTTACTGCATATTAATCAGCGCGTCAAATACTACAGATTTACATGTCATATTATATAAATTTCCCATTGTCAGTATTGATCATTTGTTCCCATCCAGCCTCCAAGATTTTTTAAAAATATGGTATGACTAAACACTTCAGGTTGCGACAGCATATTAGCCGCCGTCAAATGCGGGTTATCGCAAGTGTATTTTCCCTATACCAATGCAATGCATAAGGGGTATCCTGTCGCAGTAAAAGTTTTAATTTTCAATGTAGTTTGTTCATTTAAATAGGTTAGGTCGAAAATCAATGTAATTTTCCGTGACAGAAGAAGTTAAGTGTTGACTTTTCCTCCGACAGCATACCCCTTATACATTACGTTGGTGTAGGGAAAATGTAAATGCGATAACCCACATTCGGCGGCGGCTAATATGCTGTCGCAACCTGAAGGGTTTAGTCCTACCAAAAATATTTTTTAAACATAAGCAAAAATAATAGTTATCACCACAATCACAACTTTCCTTTAACTTGTCATTACTAATGAGCTGACCGATTAAAGTTGATATGAATATATCTCTCCCTCCAAACTAATGCCAGATTGACGTCCTCAAACTTCTGTAATAAAAAACAGTCAACCCCTGTCTCACTCAACGAACATTTAGCATTTAACTTCATAACAACACATTTAAAAAATAAAATTACCTGTCTCGATGACTATGATGACACACTAAAATGATAATTTTAAATGACAATTTCCATCATGATCAGTTGATTGTCAGTATCACAGTCAAATATGACAAGATAAATCTTGCAGGCATTATAATTATGCCGACCTGCATGATGTTTTGTTATTGTCTTAGTAACAGCAGTAGTTTTTGCGGGTTACTTTTCAGCAAAATAGGAAACGTCTCATTCTCTATGACTTCCACTACTACTATACTTTCAAATACGTACAATATTTTAACATTGCGAATTGGTAAACCACTTTGTTGCTATTTGGCATTTGGCTTAGCTTTAGCGTTGCAGCTTCCCTAGCAAGCTAGTACACTGCAAAGTTGAATGATAGTTTTCAGCTTTCTACTATAGCCTACTATACACATTTATAGTTTTTTAAACACTATTCCTCCATCCAATCCAGTAAACTACTGCTGGAACTTGGAACATGAACAGCGCTTTCCTTTTACTTCCATTTTTATGTACGTTGTCTTCTTCTTAGCTTTACGTTTGACGATGTGCTGGAGTTGGTGAACCTCTTGTTCGTTCTCCGGCTTCGTCGGCCCCAAGATAAAAACACCACTGACTTGGCTGTCTTGGAGCACTCTGTTCTTGTCAGTCCGCACGACAAGTTGGAAGAAAAGATTCAGAGAGAGAGAGGAGAAATTCACGACTAACCGTGAAAGCACGTTTATTAACTTGACGTTGTAGATTTTGTAGGGGTGAAGCGAAACACATAATGCGATAGTACTCCTTCATTCTGCCTGAATCACATTGTGAACAACAACCTGTTTTTTTTTTGGTTGATACACCTTGCTTAGCCAAGCCAGCCATTATAAAAGGAAATTTGATAGAGGCCAGTTCCTTGCCACCTTTTACAATTAACTTGATTAATCAATTTTGTAATAAGCCCTCACAATCAGTCGGATGAAGTGTGTGTGAAAGAAAGAAAAACTATGTAGGAGGTTCAAAGCACACAACGTTAGTGAACAAAGCGAAATAATAACAGCTTTTATATAAATTCTCTATAAAATTACAAGACAAGTCACCTTTTCAGTTCCAGTAGTAGAGAAAGAGAACGATGCTGGTTAATAAACTTGTGAATATTGTGACTTTAATAAGAACTTAAGATTTGTGAGCTTTTGTTGCATTATTCATTTATTGTTCACTTCTCATTAGTAGAAAGCCTGTGTGGAAAAAGGGAAAGTAATTAATAATTATTGTCACTCTGTGTTTTTCGACAATATTGTTTGGAATAACTTTTTCACGATAGTAATTAAATTCAATGTATGTATACAGAGTTTATTAAAACATTTTACATAATAGTCTGGCCTACATTCTACTCGACTTGTTCATCAACATGAGCCTGTTTCCTGAGAGTTGGAATGGGATTTAATGGTGAGTTTGAAAAAGCAATCTTTTCTTGTCATATTAATTAGTTACTTCTTTAATATCAAAAATTCATTAAAAAAATTGAGGACGTGCAAAATTTGTATTTTATTTTTTTTGTGTGAATCATCATTATTAATTATCATCAGGTTTCGACATTTTTATGAAAGCATAAATGAAGATATTTCCTGTCCATTTTGTTAATTTTCAATCCAATTATGATTACATTCATGTAAACTGAAACCATGAATCTAATACTCCAATGCATAAAATGAATACATACAACATACATCACACTGTAATCCACGTTTAGGTGCTGGATAACCCATGGAATAAAAAACTAATATGTCATTATTTACTTTGGATGGGTAAGCAATCGTGTTGAAAAATAATTTAACAAATAAGCATAGTATGTACTTCATACTTTCCAACATAATTGCTACAAAAGTATTCAGAAGTATTTTTCTCTAATAGCTCATCTTCAAAACACATTTACACATTTTTTTATAACACGCTAATGCGCTTCTACTTATGTAGGTGATGTGATGGGTATTTATCAAAACAGTTATATTATTTGCGAAAATAATTATCTGGTAGTTAACTCGCAAGAATAATTGTAGTTTTATGGCTTTGTTAATTTGAGAGGGCAGAATAAATTGCATAGTGTTCAGTCTCTAATGACGTTGGACACGTCATCTGCATCTGCAATCATACTAAAAAATGTGCCATATTACATCTCATGCTACAAAGTAAAGAAGAATTGTACAGTTGATGCAATTACTATTGTATTTTTTTGTGATTTGCTCAAACTTGAATGGTATTGCTGGACTGGGACTGGGGATAAATATGCATGCTGAATTTATTTACATGTAATGAATTGTATTATCCCAACCAACAAATATTGTTCAGGTCAGCAAGTTCCCATGATTCCATTCTCCATACTTACAACACAACTAGATAAAAAAAGGAGAAATATTTCGCTACGACCGACAGAAACAGTTAAGTGACATTGTATCATTATAATTATTAAATAATACTTTTAATATTTTCTGACAATCTGCAGAGCAATAACAAGATGTCGTAGGAGTACATGTAGTTTTAGATGACACAAGAGGAAATGAAGGCGGATTTGGTTGTTTTCATTACACAGCGACTAGGAAATTAAAAAAGCGGAGACACGTTTTCTAGATTCCTTTACTGTTTATATTACTTACATAACGCATATATTGTATATGTAATATGATTCCAATGTGACTTTGCTATAAGACTTTACTTAATGAGAAAAGAAGCATTAGTACTTGTCCTTGTTGAAATGTTAGTACAATTATAAACCCCACACACAGCAAAGTTTACTAGCGAGAAATTATCATTATCACCACTTTTTTTAACAGATAGATGCGTAGGTTGGTAATGTTCAGAATTAATGGGGAAAATAGAGATGTATACATATATTTCGCTCTTAATTTCCCCCGATGAATAATGATAGAAGTGGCCAAGTTAATTAAATATTCCGGTGGATATGAATATAAAATGTTTGGGTTTTTACGATATTAATTAGCTGACTCATTTGGTGAGGCGGTGTTATTATTAGTTGAGCGATCTAAAAAAGAGAACTAGCAGCAGCAACCTTTTTGTATTTGTTCATTTAGTTATGTTGTCGTTATAACAATTATCATAATGTCTATTGCTCCTACTCTTCTCATTATTCTTCTTTCGCTCATCAACGTTGCAATAATAGCTCAATATTTTGCTTACTCGGCGTAAGCACAACTGGAATAATAAGAGGGGAAACTGCGCATTGTTCATTTTTGTATATGTCTGGCCTACTTTACTACAAATAGAAATTGTCTTCTTTTCACAGATTTTGGCCGTCGTTTGAAAGCCTATTGTAATGTATTTAAACATTTTGTTGTAAACTTATCTGTGAAAACTAATTTAGAGGTTTATTTCAATTGAAGCTTTTTGTGATCTTATAAGTAATATACCCAGTCATTACCTAAACTATAAGATTTATGTATGTAATATTCATACCTTGTCACTATATAATTTTAAATACAGAGTTTGTTGTCAGTGCTTAAATGAAAAAATACGGTATTCTATGAACAGTTCATTTTGTTTTTAGATTACCTCATTTTCACTTATATAAATGATCAGAATAATGGTCATGGAAATCAAAATTGCTGTTTTTTTTTCAAAACTGTTACGTTATTCAGTCTATGAGATCGTATCTCATTAAATTAAAACTATAATTAGTCCACGTTATACGTCTGCCAAATACCCACAATATGTATGTTGCAAGTTCCACCGTTAAGAAAACATATTTTAACCTTTATATTGGAGTTAATTTCCATTATGTAGCTTTCAAAGCAACTATTAAATCTGATTAACTTATCAAATCACCAAACGATATTTGCAGGATGTAAAGAAAGGAAATATGATTTTGTGATAACTGATAACTCGCACACCCACTCACAATAATAGCATGGCATCAGACGAACAGTTGTATTTTATTGCGTAGCTAAAGCAAAGCGAAGAGAGTATTGACTTAATCATGTTTGTCCGTCAGTCAGCAGAATAACTCAAAAGGAGTGACTGATTTCACTCGAAAGTTACTATAGTCACAAGGCCAAGATACCATTTGGGTCTACCTTTAAGATCAAAGTTAAAAATGTCAACTTATTTATGATGTAAATTTGATCAGCGCCATTAAAATCTTTCGTCGAGTATTAATCATGATCCATTTGAGGTTAAAATGACCCTTGGGGTCGATTGGAAGATACTTATATATTAGAGTCACATATTTAATCCCTCTTTACCGCACCCTTAAGTTAAATCCAAAGGGCAGGTAGCTGTCATCACTTTAAAACATTTAACATGTCGTGTCATGTCATGTGACATATTCACAAGTGTTTTTCATTGGCAACCACAATGATCATCACTATCGTTATTAGGTACTGCATTGTTCAGCTACTTCGTTACGATCGTTGCTACTGCGGGTTTATTCCCATTCACTTCTCAGGTATACTATGAACATAGATGTGCAGGTGGATTCAAACTTCCTTTCTGTATATAGTTGCTGAATGGCATCCGGTGAGGGGAAAGATAAATGCGTAAAATGAAATCACGGTGCTTCTGCACCTTGCACCTTTCACTTGATATCCATGTGTCAGCCAATGGCTACCACGTTTCATCGTGGAAGCAATGCTTCATCAACATTATTAAAACTTTACCTAGAATAGTTCTAGCAATAGCCAATCAGCCATGTGTCAAATGACGTATATAAAATTAAATAACTTGTTATCGCTTATGAACACTTGAGATGTAGCCTGTCATTCCTCCTACCTTCAATCCTACATTCTTTGGATTTACTCTGAAATCTTTGTTTATTTGTATACCTTTTACGACAGGACGCGTCAACATCATTGATGATGCTGTTGACAAAGTAAATCATCGAAACAACTGCAGTAATCTTCGTACAATCAGCTACCAATGCAATGCCAAGAAAATATCAAGGTAAAATTTAGCACAAATTAATTTCAGGTCATGAAATCTAAGCGTAGAGTTATTCGTTTTTATTTGTGAATACTTTGTAAATGCGTATAAATGTGAAAGTAAGTAAGAAAAGTCAAGTGAAAATAGCTGCCATTTTATTTTTTGTTAGTATATATCTTAAGGTGGCCACAACGCTCTTAAGTAAAAAGGAAAACTAAAGAATTTTCGAATTCTAGAAAACGTAAACAATTAAAATTTTTGAACAGTAATAACTGTGAAATTAGTAATTTCTGTGAATCGGAGTCTTCAATTCTGACGATTAAAAAAAGTAATTTACTACTTTCTTCTCTAGATGCACACATTTTTTGTTATGGGCTACTAAACTAGTATAATAAAAATCCAGCCAAGTGTATTATGAAGCCGTTTCAACAAAAACTAAATGCTCTAATTTGATTAATCGTCCTAAAGTTAATGTTCTTGTTTTCATATATCAAATAGTTTAATCTCATTGCAGTATATTTCTACTAATAATCGCCAGAATTTTTTTTCTGCTTCCGCTGTATTCTACCTCATCTTCACATTTCTGAAGAAATGTCCAGTTCCATATGTCGCAGGTCAGCATGGTATGTGGTGATATTGGAAAGATTATGAAAGAAAGAAAGTGGCTATTTTTTAGCCATACATAGTTTTTGGATATGAAATAATACACACATTGAGGAAAACTGACGCCGTCATAAGATTGAGTGCATACATGTACGGAATGGAGAAAATGGATGAAAATGGTGAGAGAGAAAGAGTTTCATTACGACCATAGTGATTTAATGTGTCACCAAAGAACAGCTTGTGCAACAGCTGTTTTATGTACGAAAATGGCCAATTTACTCCTACCGTGCTTATCCTGTGACGTGATTTTTAGTATACTCCTTGCTTTCTCCCTTCACAAACACAACACCGCACGTACATATATATAAGCCAGTAAAGAAAAGAAGAAGACATGAGGGCCAAGTGGTTGATGTGGAACACAATGTGCCATGGAAATGGAATCAAAATTGACAAACAAAATCTCTTGATCTTCTTCTTTCCTTCTCATTTTTATAAGTAAACCAGCAAAACCAAAAATTTAGATTTTTAAATTATTACATCGGTTTTAAATTATTATTTTGTTATTACTGTTCTTGCTCCCGCTTAAAAATACTGGTCCTTACGGTCACTGACGACGGTAGTTCATATAAATATCTCTTGTGAAAAATACTTTATTAAATGCCATCACCAAGTTTTTTAATAATTTTCATAGAAACTTGTTTAGAAATAATTTTTCAACTGTCACAACTGATATATTCTCAGTCGTTACTGTCTGGAAAAAATGAGATTTTTACGGCAGCTGGACTTGGTCAATATTATTAGACCATTTATTTATACTCTACTTCCTTTATCTACGGCCGAATTGACAGAAAGAAGAAAAAAAAAAATTGAGAAATAGAGAAAGGGTCACTTGCGTACATTTGGTGGTAGATGTACGAAACGACAAATGCAGGCACACATACACGATTTCCGTTCCCTATAGTTTGCCACACACATACAGCATGGAAACTACGATATCTTAAAAGGTGAAGTTGGGCTGGCATAGTGGAGTGGAGTGAGTAGATGTAGGAACTTTGGGCTTCCAAAGAGTAATTTCATTGTACCAATACCCGGCTATTGGACTCTGGTGGCGTGCGGAAACTGATGTAATTCTGAAGGTTTTTTTCTCTCTCGTTCGAGCTGTTGTTTTGTTGGGCTCCTCCATGCGCGTTTGCCTTCATATATGTGTGTATTATAGTGACCAGACTTTGGAACAGTGGATGTTGAAGGCTCTTTGTAATTTCGTTGACAGTAATGGACAGACAGTGGCTTGTGGTAGTTTTTATCTCACTGGTCCGTGATGATGACAGGCGAAATTGATACAAATATCTGGCGCTGTTATTATTACAGAGGAAAAGTGTGGAGCTGCTGGTGCCGCTGTACAGATCGTTTATTACATTTTCTGTTTACTTTTTATACGACAACCTCGTTATATGATGCTGAACGTGTTTTCTATGAGACAGAAAAGAGAAAAAGGGAGAAAAAAATGACGAAACAAAAGTCTTGATAGTAATGAAAGAAAATGTTGAAGAAAACAAGCATCTTTCCCAATTCATTTTGCTGTTTATTGTATGATTTAACGAAATTGCTCCACTGGAAATAGTTTATGTTGCTTTCACAACTAAATGTATTTGTTATACAAAATTGTTAATTATGGACAAACAATGGGCTCTAATTATCAAATTGATTTAGCTCCCATGTATGTAATAAAAATATTTTTTGCTATTAGTTAGCAAAGTAGCCATGATCATACAAAATTTCAAAAGATATTTGTAAACTTTGACATCAATGACATACTATCCCTTTGTGATCAATCAATACTAAAAAAAGTTTGTAAAATTCCTATGCGTATTCCAGATAAAAAAATCATGTGTCCGAACTATGTAACTAGGAATACTCGTTGCTGCTTAATTAGTACTAACAGGCTATTATAGGCTTCCGAGATACTTGGTTTCACGATTCCATCTGTAATTTGTTATTTTGCCTTTGTTTAATTTAAATTGACATTTAAAAAACAAATCTAAGCTTGTCATATAATGCATTTACAGTAATCAATTGGCACACCACCTGTAGATAGAAACCACAGTGACGCACGCAATGTATACCATTTGATCTTTCGTGACTATTTGAATGCAGATGTAGCCATTTCGAAAGAAAACGGTGCGACTTTCACTGAATTACCCAAATGTGTTTATAAAGCCTCACAACTTGTTCAAGAAAGCTGTTATCCATAGATCCAAATTGAGTTAGCTACATTACATATTCGAGAACTGAATACTAGGGAACATGCCTTATTAGCCACCTACTTTCTGGGTTCATTTTGTATGTTAACATTTTGTTCTTTTTTTGTCAGTAGTACTGTTTTGAAGAGAATAAAAGAGTATTGCGCCTTATTCCAGCTTGTCTGATTGTGAGTGAGTCAGAGCCAGAGAGTCACTCCTTCCGCTTCTATACCACCACTACCACTGCCAGCACTAAAACCACGTTTATATTATTAGCTACAAGAAGGGCTTTCCAAGATGCAAAGAGAATTGTGTGTTTACTTGATTCAGCTACTTTTACCACAGAGATTCTACTAGTACACCTTCCAAAATGCTGCAACTTTTTTTCCTCTCCTTTTTTCTGGCTTGGTTTTTCTTTCACGAACAAAATGCATATAAGCAGATGGTTAAAGAAGTGGTGTGGAGTGGGTAAATTGTGTGAAGAGTACTAAAAGAGAGAGTGGAGAAGTTGCAGGAGATGCTTGACTAAATGGACCGTTTGCTTCCTTGATTTAATGCTCTACGCAATTTTACAGACGGCTTACATGCCCCTTCTCACTGTCACACGACATATTATTCTTGCTCCTCTTCACTTCTTATTCTCTCTTTCACTCGCCTTCTTTCTTTTCTCATTCTGTCATCCTGTTTAACGTTAATGGCAATAACACCAACTTGCACTTTCTCCATCCATTTTATCTTATTCCTGAAGCCATATGTACTTTTGTGTACAAGTCATACACATATACCTTTACACCATACACAATATATGTGCACATATTGCCATATATTTACTCAAAGTTTGTTTGAGAGAATGGTCAAAGCGAAGAGAAAGAGAGATGAAGTAAAGAGAAAGAAGCAACCTACTTACATACTTCAACGCTTGGGTTTCTTTAAGTGTTTCCCACTCTCTTATCTCTTCGTTTCTTTTCTCTCTGTTATTTAATTTAGGAAAGAACCTCACTGAACGAAAATGGTTTACTAATTTCATTGTCACTTTTCAACAAGCAAAACTCATCCCGGAAATGGCTTTCTTTCCAGATTGAAGGATGGGTCCATATTACATCTATAAGAAAAATGTACAAAATGGATTCATTTCGTGATTTAACTTTTGTGGGACAAGTGTCATTTTAAAAATATGTAAACCTAACATTTTTTATGAAAAAAAGAAAAGAAAATTTTCTGTTAGATATTCCGATCCATGCGTCATACATTATATCCCAATAGTATTTACATAGATGCCTTGTTAACATTTTAATAGAAAAAAATAATTCTTTTATGAAAGCTTACGATAATTGTAATGAAGTAGATATTAGTACATGAGTACTCCTGTAAGTGTGGGCCAAGAAGGAAAGGAAAATAGTCGTTGGAATCTGAGCACAGGAAAGTATAAAAGAAATTCATTTTGTGCTAAAGGAAAGAGGACAAAAAGGAAGTCAGCGGTTAACTGGCTGTTGGCAATGAATATAATAATAATGTACTCATTCTCTCTATTTGTGAACGGAAAGCGTAATAGCATTAGTACAGGTCGTGCATAAGTAATACCAAGATATAAAAGTACACGAAAATACATCCATAGGCTGGAATTTTCTGCATTGCACCCAAGTAATATCAGTGATAACATTACATGTCGTTTATATATGTACTTATATACATATAGCTGATGATGGAAGAAGTCCAGTTTGTGTATAAAGTGTGTAGAGAAACAACAAGACTTTTTGTCAAGTAGCACAATAATAGAAAGTTATAAACTAACACTATTTCTGCTACGCAAGTTTACATTACAGAGGCGTAAACGTTAGTTTTTGGACAATTTTCTTTGGTTTAATGGGCTCTGTCCTAATGGAGCTAATTCGACTAAGGAGATGAAATGAGTAACTGGAGTGGAAATAAATTTAATGAATTCGTTAAGTCTTTCCCTCTTTTCACAGTTGCTTGCTTGCCTGCACTCTCTCTCTCACTCTTCTTTCTCGATGAGTTTGCCTTCTTTTGTTTTCACTGTGCACACGCGTGGTTGAACTTATTTTGAAATAGAATTGGAGACTTGGGGCTACTACTACTATTACTGGCACAGACTCCAGCGGGTTTACCCTCCAACAGCAGCAAAATATTTTTTTGTAATGGTTCAACAAGAAGATACAGAAAGTGAAAAGGAGCTAGGGCTACTATACTATATTCTATACTACTCCATTCAAAGCTAACGGCTTTCTGTCACTGACGATGAGTACGTAAGAGAGAGACAAGAAGAAAAAAACGAAGAAGAAGAAGAAAAGTAAGTGGTTGTTATTATTATATGCACGAGTTAGAGGAATGAGAAGACAGAATTGAGAATATGATGATGATGATCATAGTTGTGATGTGTGTAGAGATGATTTCGACGATGATGGTGGCAGCGGCCGCGGGAGTAGCGGCAGTGGCAGTGCTAGTGCTCTACATGATATTGAACGATGTAATATGCATATTTTAAAAGGTTGCCTTTGTTTTTCTCTCCATTCCGGCTTTCTCTCTCTCTCTCTCTCTTGCTCTCTCGTTTTCTCTCCATGAAAAACTTTCTTATGAAATTTGAATGCCTTTTCCCTGTATTTTGCTGTAGTAATAATAACGGTGGTGATCATCACGATAATAATGGTAATAGCCATAATTCTTTCTCTCATTAAAATACTTTCAAGCACTTTTGTTTGTCTTATAAAAAGATTGGAATTGGAAACTGACTAATATCACTTACATGCATGGTTCGCAGTAAAGTTAGAATTGTATACCTACTAAACATACAGAAGTGAGCCTCGCCTCTCCTTTTCTATTGGAGTAGACAGGCAAAAAGGAGAAAGTGGTGGGCCCAATGTTTTCACAATTATAATTAAATTTATTTCTCAGAATTCATAAATTTTTGCCAGAGTAGAATGACTTTGTTCTTTACTCTTCCATGTAAACTGTAATGATCTACACATTTAACAGATTATAACGAGCTTGTTCCAAAGCCATCATCACGAAATAATTTGCTCTTGCTGGAACAACGTGAAGCCATACTTTTCAATGTTTATTTAGCCCAGAGTCCTTGAGTTTTCATGGGAAATTCTTTTAAAATCTGTTATACTCGTGCAATAATCGTTAATTTTTGGAATTGAAATAACTTTATGGAAAAATTATCCTGATTTTATTTCATGGCATGTTATTAAAATCACATGTAGGTAATTATAATTTTTACTCATTTGCTCAAAAAGTAATATCAGTGTGGAAATTTTTTTGAATACAGGTAGATTGTTCGAACTTCTCATTCAAAAAGTTGAAGAAAGTGTTGCAAGATATCCACTTTTAACGACTAGTTTTTGTGGAACTAATGATGACACTATCCGTTAATTTAGACTTTTCTTTCTGTCACTTTGCAACGTGACTAATGAGCAAGTACGAATTGGGATCTTGATCTCGTATAAAGTCGAAGTCCCGCTTTCAATCTATTTTGAAAGGATATAGCAATAAAGACTAAGTTCTGATTTAGCTTTAGCACTGTTGATTACAAACTAACGTAAGCATTTTTTTTGTGAATAGGTGCAAAATTAGACAAACTTTTGTGACCAATTGCCCTGCCCTTCTTCTAGATTTGACGTTTCTGGGTAGCAATTAGCAATTACAACATGGCCAACAGCTTCCATAAAGTTAGGATGGAAATTTCATTTTCCTTTTTAAAAGTCACGATGACGATGGCTAGTTTTTGTTCATTTAATTTAGGATTTGACTTCGTTTCTATAATAATACTAATATTACGTGAAATGATTAATGATAATGCTGTTGGTAACCTTATATTATAAAAATCTTGCGTAGTAGACGAGAATTTTCATTAGGTTCTCATTCATTCTAAATTGGATTTTATTGTTTAAAAAAAATTCTGTAAACACGTAGCTTGAATCGTTAAGCTTTTTTGTCTAGCATATTATATTTATCATAATCATGGCTGTTATCATTCATGTCCCTATTACAAGGCTATATAGTAATCATTAAGATAAAACGAAAATGGGAAACGACATCAACATTTTAAAATCCTTTTCCTAATTGCTGTGTCCATCATTCTTCATTTGAACTTACAAACAAGGAGCTTCAACATTCAGTCATTTATTTATGAGTTGTTCCACCACAAGCCCATCTGTTCTATTAAAATCCACCAAAATCCTCTGTCAATCAATCAGAAGTGCACACAAACAAGCAAAAATAGCGATGAGGATTTAGTTCAAAAGATAAGCATATATCCTCCTCCCTGAATTAGTTTGTTTATACTCTTTGTTGATTACATAAAAATATTTTTTAGGGAGGAAAGGCGAGACTGGTGATCAAAAAGAATCTTCTTTGCTTACAAGATTCATAAGGAAAAGTGTAATTATATGAAGAGTGGGAGGAAAAAGATAAGATTTTTCTCGGTAAAATATAAAAAACTAGATAATCCCTCCCTGGTAGCACAGTATATAGGGTGTATACATTGCATTATGTTTCGTTAAACTTTTTATACCAATTTACAACTCTTGCAAGCGCAGCTGAGTTGAACTGATTAGAGAAGAAAAATGGTCATTAGTGAGCTGATACTGGAGATAAAAAGAGGAAACTGCCAGATAGAAACTGTTTAACAAGATATGTACACAAAATGTATACTAGACGGATCTTTACAAATTGTAGGCGCATATAAAATTTCCTTATATCCCTCTTTTTTTTCAATGAACGTAAGGAGGATAACGCAAGTACCATGAAAATATCTGTTTGTGAGTGAACATTGCTTTCTTCTTGTGTATTTCACGCTTCATCCATCTCCCCATCTCCACCTGAGAGTAATCATATTTTGCTTGTTTCGTTCGTCTTCCCTGTCGGCATCTTTAAATTTATCGCACTTCTCAGTAAATTAACTCAAATTATGTAGCGTAATAGTTTTACTGTAAACATGTGTGGCGGACAATCTGTGTGAATATTATATATTTACATGATGGGGCTTTATTGCTTTTTTTGTATAAAGGAAGGCCTTCCTTTGAGCTTTTATCGAGTGTGTAATTAAATCTTATAGTAATTAGATTCTTCCCAACTAATTTTCTTCATTTTTCCTTGGAAACATTTGTTAGGAGACATAATCACTTGAATACAAATACGTCATTAAATTAATGAGGCTCAGTGTAGGCAATAGTTATTGGGCTTCCAGATATTTCTAGATACGGGGGATGGATACATATAGAAAAATAACAACATATTGATCGATCTGGCACGTTGACAACGAGGCAACAGGAAATACGTGGGAAAGTTTTATACAGTTTGCAAGTTGTAAAATATGTATGTATAAGTGTATATAGGTATGTATGGATTACTACTACAGTGGTTGGTACTTATGTTGTAGTAAAAGTCAATCAAAGTTAATTAGGAGTTGTGCTTGATGCCAATCAGCTTTAGAGTTTGCTAAACTCATCAATCGTATGTATCATAGCATCTCATAATTAAGAAAATTTGGAATATAAATAAAGTCGTCTAGTACCAATTTTATCACTTTTCTCTGAGCAAAATGTTTTTAATTTTTTTATATAATCAAGCGTTGTATAATCCTTTCAAGGTAGAGAGGACATTGAAGTAAATCTCCAGAACTTAGCTTTTATAATTCAAAAAGGTCAAATGAGCATTCCACCGCAATGCTACATATTACGCATTAAAGTTTAATAATAAAGGCTTTGGATTTTTTCTCAAAGTTCCATAGGATTCATTAATTGAAGGAATGGCTTGACAAAAATGATTATATATTTTATGGAATCCTTTAATGGCAACATAAGTGGTGGTGGCGTGAGAGGTTCTGGAATAGGCAATACATCGATATATAATCTCAATGATAAGAATTCGCCTTTGGAAGTGATAGTATATACGACGGCACTTTTAGGTAACACTTAGCTCTGTTTGCAATATATGACACACGGATCAATTCAAGAGTCGTTAAATTTCACTTCCCAAGGCCGGGCATATTTTTCGAGAGTCAAAAACTAATTTTTCCACTTGCGTTCTAATCCTCTCTGTCAGCATTCCCTTATATTTCTGCTGCTCATCTTCTTCCTCTCCAGCTTTCCCAGTGATGGGGCTGTGCTGTCGTCGCTGTTGTGATGGAATCAGTATCAGCATCAGTGGTGGCAACATCAGTATGCATGCTTATACTTATGGAACATTTTTTTCCTCACAAAAAAACAAGAATCAACTGCAAAAAAAAAGAGTTGAACGCGGCTTCAAGCTGTGTAATAAAATAAGCTGCAAACTGTGTACAAAATCATGAAAATCCCCTAACAAACTCAATTTAAAAATGGAAATCATGGCCATTTTTCTCTCTTTCACTTGAGCTTGATGCCGCCTCTCTCTTTCTCTCCTCTTGCCTGTCTCTCTTTTACTCAGTACTCAAGTTGATGTGCAAGTATGAATTTTGTTATAAAGCACACACATACATAAACACAATACACAAGTATCCCAGCCACCACTGCCGTATCGTCATCAAGAGTAATAGAATACCTTCGCTGCCACTGCTCTTATTTTCCTTTTCCATCACATAATAAAACTGATGTACAAATATTACGATATAGGTAGGCGATTTGCTCTCCTAAGATCACATGAAACCTCATCATACATTATAACACCGCCAATAGCCATACTATTTGATCTTCTGCCTTATCCAAGGAATACATACTTAACTTTGAAACACCAACAATGATGGACAGTCAGTCAAATGGACTGCTTTCACTTTGATAGTAATACCAACATTTTTATATGGCAAAAGGCATTCCACTATGAGAGAGAAAATACCCGGTGCAAGTGATGATGATGATAATGATAGTGTCGAGAAGGAAGATGGTAGCACGACAAGGTATGCATTGAGGTGTTCTTCAAATCATACAGAATGCTGGACGTCTTCACCCGGTAAATATATAGTTTATATGCAGCACATTTTTGATTGCGTGTATGTTTGTACTTGTAATAAGTTTAATGAATGTACACTTGTAAGTAAGCAGGGGAATGTGTGCCAAGGTATTTGAATAAATATGTGTGTGATGTACAAGTGGTTGTTGTTGGTTGTCGTCCCCTTGAAAGGACGACAGTGCTTATCCCAGTTTGGCATTCCTACACATCGTTTTCTTTCATGTTGTGAAATATTATTTGTGCGATGCGACCGTGGTAATGGTGATAGTGATGATGATAATGCTGTGATGTGATGATCTTGATCACGTAGAGATTGCTTTCACCCAAGTACAACTCTTTGGCTGATATTGCTCTTTCTCGATAGTATTTATTCATTCCATTTGCTTGGTTACTTAAGAGCAAGTTCTTGATACATGGTGTTGGCAGTATAGTAGAAGGAGCAGCTGCCATCAAGACATTCCGAAAAAAAGCAATAATGCATTCCTGTGGTATGCACGCATGTTAATCATTTTAAGTTCCCAGTTGACGTTTTGTATTTGATTGTTTTGGGTCTGCGGATGAATAAGTAGGATGGCACAGATACGATTCCATTTTTAGGAATAATAGATTTGAGATTTGATTTGTCATTAATTTTTGTCCTACCGTGATTGTTTGCGAAAACATATAAGACAATTTGTTTTGTTTCATGGGAACATGTACGTAAGTCCTTGTTTTTTGGAAATAAAAGAGTTCTTTGCATTGGCTCACAGTTTTTGCATAGCATGTACTTTTCCCATTTAATATACAGAGGAAAGGGTACAAGCTACATATGCAAAAATTTCATTACAAACGACTCTTTCATCTTCAATCAGTGAGTATACTTGACAAGGGAAAGAGTATGTTCATTCAAAGAGTTTGTAACCAAATTTTAATTAAGTCTGCTAGTCTATTTTTTGAGTGTGCAATACAAATGCTTTAATCTATCGTACATGCCAGTTTAATAAGGTGACCATAGGATTTAGACTGTTAGTAAAAGTTCAATATTGAATGAAACCACAGCAAGGAAAAAACACATTAAATGAAATGATGTAGAGGAGCTCTTTTCGCTTTTACAGTACATTAAATATCAATCAGCATCAAAACTTAAATTTCAATAAAAATTCAAGCGTCGAGTTACCTGCTTCATTTTGTTCTAAACGTCGCCATTTTTACATTTTCTTTTCTTTGCTCCATTTACCAAATAGAACTTTGAGTTCAGCCTAAATGCATGAGAGGCTAGCTAAAATGTGTTTTGTATGGTTTGACCAGATTGGCCATTATGATTATTTTTCTGTCCACTGTTGAAAATTTGGTTACTTCCACACACAATTTCTCTTGGAACATATAAACGTGAATAAATAAATCTATATATGGACCACTTCTATTTATGTATATAATATGCACATAGTACACAAACGCCAATAAGGAATAGCTTAAAATTGGAGAGCAAGTAGAGTGTGCATGCCATGCATGCGTGCATATAAATTCATCGTGCTCAATACTTTCCCTCTCTTGAAATGTATATTTCTTTTCAGTTTTATTTGTGTATAAAAAGGAGAGGAAGAAGAGGAGAAAGTAGAATAAAGAAAAAAAAATCAAGGATTCTCAAGTTGACTCACACTGTAATATATAATATTATAAGAATAAGCAAAGTCTGTTTTGGCGTGTCTCAAAATCAATTTGTGCTCACGCCTGATTGCCTTCAGTAATTGAATGCCGCTGCTGCCGACTCCGAATGAATACTACGTACGTTCATACGTAACGTACGTGTACGACGGATTGGTTTTTTGGGAAGAAGAGAGAGAGAGAGAGAGAGAGTATGTGGTGGTGGTTGCTAGTAATATTGTACTTTTTTGAATAGTAGCAGTGTTAGCTATAAAAGCGATGATTTTGATGTGCTACTAGTAAGCCTTTTATATTGAGAAGGAAAAAAGAAACGCATATTACTATTAGATCGTCCTCGTCGTGTGCCTTGCTCCTCATGTGGTTGTGATTGAACTTGTGTTTACTACTCCATATATGACGGTTGCAGTTTTTTATGTGTTTGTGTGTGTGTACTATGCATGATGTTGACTCTTCGTTAGTTTTGCTTGTTGTTGGAAAGCAATGCAGCCATGTTATCTTGGTGGTGGTGGTGGTGACTGGTGAATGAATTGAAATACCGGGATGTCTTCGCGTCTACATGGAGCTAGATGAAATATCGATAGTGTTTCTTTTTCCCGGTGTTTGTATGTAGGAGTATTCGATTCACAATAACAACTTTCAACAAACAAAGCATTTTATTATCTGTAAGATTGGATTTTATAATGGTGGCGTTTTGCGACATGGAAGGGCTTTTATATAATGGTTCATATTCTATATGGAATGGGGTAACAACAGGCACAAATTATTATGTAGTTGAAATGCATTTAACGTTGAATTGTTTGAAATATTACACCGATATATTACCTTGCTAGTCATCAATCATTTCAAGTTGCATTGTTTTAGGAATGTATGTAGAGCATTTGTTTAAAGTAGCTTTAAATTGAGTCAAATTCAGTTGTAAAGTAATTATGGTTTTTCTACTGCTAAGCTAAATTAAAGTGGCAGGGGCAATTTAGTCTATTATCATCTTTAACAGTAGACTTTGAGGAAAGTATGTACACGTGCTGCTTCAAACCGTCCATCTATTTATTTATAGATAATTATTTCGAGGGCGATTTTGATAAATCTGCGGCCTTTCGAAGTAAAGCTGTTTATATTGATGACATCAATAAATGCTGAGCTCATAAGATTGTTCGTTTTTTTTCTTCTGAAGGACGCATGTGTGTCGGTTTTTGTGTGAGTATACATGTATAAGCAATTACTCAGGCAATAATTTGTCTCCGGCCCAGTCAGTCGGAGAAAGTGGTGTGGGAGCCAATTTAATTTTTGGAAATCACCCACTGACAAGAGATAAGTGGATGATTTGGGAAATGGTATTATGGGGCGAGTTTGTTGTAATAATCTTCCTGTTATTACCAGACCATTCTCTATTACTACTATCACTCTCAGACTGCCACTGTGTCTGTGTGTGTGTGAGAGAGAGTGGATATTAGAAAGAAAAAGCGCTGTAGAAAAGCAAAAGGCCATGAAAACGACTTCGTCGTCTATTCCAACCTCCTATCTACAACAATATAGCTTCCTCCTTGTATCTCGTAAACAGTAGTGCAGAGAGAAAAAAGAGCGACGACAAAAACGAAGAACGGGAGGAAGACGGAGGAGCCAAGGAGCATGAGAGATAGAACAAGAGATAGAAAAAAGAAAGCCGCCTCGAAAACTCATCTCATCATGATGACGATGATGAAGCCTGAAGAACGTTATTTCAGCTAGTTTTTTTTCACTGAGAGTCCTGTGGATCGTAAAAGGAAGTGAAACTAATTTGTGAGTGCTAACTACCCGTAACTTCTTACAATGATGAGACAATCCTCAGGAAAAATGTATAAATATTATGTGTGATATTTACATTAATTATACTTATATAAAAATGTATATACAGAGATGTATGTATGTATATATAGCTGTATATAAAATTGGATACAGGAGAGAAAGTACGAGCACGTTTTATAATGAAAAATCCACGTCAATTTTTTCATTAGCTTATCATTACTTTTTCCCGGCTTGTGATAGATGTAAAAAAATGAAGTTTATTTAACACATTTATTTAACTTGTTAGTAACACAATTTGTTCTACACTAGCATGTGTACTCTCATGTCCTTGTGTAATTATATGTATAAACAAATGTCAGCCAACAATATAATATAAAGCCAAGAGAAAAAACAAGGAGAAAAAGGGGGAATGTTGTCAGAGAAGAGGAGGATTGGAAGGACTATTTAAAGATGATAGCTAGCTAAAAAGGAGATAGAGGCGAAGAAGAGTGCTTTCGCTATATAAGTAGACATACATTTAACATAGGCATATAAATAAGTAATTTAACATGCTTAAATACATACTCTACGAATATAAAATCCTACTAATCCTAATGTTTTATAGGAAGACCTTATAAAAATATACCAATTATAGGTGATTATATAGTTATATGAATGTTCGGGAAACCATTGCATTACATATTTATATATACTTTTGCAGCCCACGTTTATTTCCATTTCCATCTGGCTCTCCATCCTTCCCTATTACTATTACGTCCACAGAGTTTTGTGGCAGGATAAATGGATTTCACTGCTAAAGCAACTTCCTTTTTTTACCAAAACGATAAGTTTTAATTTTTGCGTGAGCTCAGGCAATCAATCTTGGAGAAAATGAGCTTGTGATCTGTTAGTTATTCTCGTTAAGAAAAGAGAGCTGTGAAAGGTGGAAGGGGCGGAAGATGCTCAAAATCCTTACCGATACTGAAGTCTTCGTTTTCCACTAGAGAAAAAAGCGCGAGGAACTGAGAAAATAAGCGAGCAGCAGCAGCTCAGTTTGGTTAGAGTTTTTGGGAGAAAGAAACGGGTCAAAGACACACAGATATGTATAGTTTGATAATAGGCAAAGAACGATCAGCACAATCACAACAATACATATTTTTAGTTCAAGTCTTGTATATTTCCTTCTTGTGTTGTGCCAATACATTTAGCTATTACCCGGATAATACCTATGCTTGTTATATAAAAAGTATATATATATATGTATATATATTTAAAATATAGCGTACGAGTAATTATATTATACCTAATTTTGTCTCCTCAAAAAATTCAAAATTAGTTTTCGCATGGAAGTAATGAAATGAAGAAATTAATTACATGTATGCATGAGCATCCTCAAATATATTTTGTGACGTGCATGATAATAACTTCGGTAATTACTCAAAGGGAATTACAAGATAGGTATTCTAGTAAACAATCTTTGATCTTCAGCACAATAACACTCGGAAGAACTTTGTGAAAAAATAACTTCTGGCTAATAGTAAATGAACAACTGTTTAAGTGCGTATTTTTAGACTATATATACAATTTGTAAAGAAATCTTTTCTAAACGGCAGTAAATTGCCTTGAATGTAATCCAAGCTCAACAAATTCAAGTCACGTTTCACTGCTGCTGCATCTGTTGTGCCTTGCTAAAAAAATCGAAAATTGAAGAAAGCAGGAAAAGATTGACAGCGAGATGAAAATGAATGGAAATAAAGTAGTAGTCATGGAAGCATTGTGGAGCAAGTATTCATCGATTCTTCGATATTTATTAGTAAAGTACATTCTACTTTCATTGAAGGCACACATTTTATGACTTGCAAGCATGTTTGTGGACTAAAGTGCTTGTAAGGTCGTTTTCCTTATTAAAGTGATGTTCAAATAGGACGGAAAAATTCACAAAGTACAATTGCACTGTCAAGAATATGATATATATAAATCGGTTGTATACCAGTAAATTGCTGTTGAACCTACTTACTGTATGTAAAAAACGATAAATTCATACCGATGTACAACATAACATATGTACATAGGTGTCAGCCCAGAACCATACAACTAAAGTGATCAGTGAGAGGAAGAAAGCAAGAGATGTGTATTTTTTCTTTGATTACTTTGATAATTGAAGATTTATTGGGAAATCCCTGTTCTGGAAAAAAGAGTAGGTGTTGTGATGTATCAGAAAAGTCAATGATGTTGAGCTGATAATACGACTTTATTGCATCATATAAGCAGCAAATTCACTCACAGCAGCAGTAAGTATCAATATTATTGCTACCAGTATCTATCTATAGAATGTCTGCAGCTCTGCCTCTATGGCCAAAACTACAAAAAGATTTTCAGGTAATATCGAAGTAAAGGGGCTATACAGTCTTCTGGAATTTGTTAGAGCACGCCACTTGATCGTACGTGTAGTGTATGTATGCCTTTACTATTAGAAGAGAAAGGGACTCTATCTAACGTAAGTTATACCGCCGCCGGAGTGAGTGAGTGTGTAGGTAGACATTGATAAGTTGAGGCTTTGACTGCAGCTGTACAACCAAAACTTGTTGTCCAGAGAATCTATTTGCGTGGTCCATGTGGATTCAGATACATTATTATGACGGACCGAATTATAGCTTGCCTTTCCGGTTTTCTCGTGAAAGATACACTTCCATCATATTATATGTACACCGTGGTTCTACTGATGTAGCAGATACGGTGGAAGGAAAGCAAATGCCAAGTTTCAGGCCAAACCTGCCACACTACTATGTTATATTCGTAGGCTAGGCTTACTAAGTGGTAGCTGCACAGCAGCTTTTACAACCTTCATTGTGTGGAGCGGCAGGTGGAAGCATTCGGCTTGTTGTTTGATTGTGTGTCAGAGTGTGGGTACATATAGGCTTCACGGAAATCAAATTATTGGAAGGAAAAATACAAATAGGAAGGAGAGCGATCAATCATATCATATTTATATGAAATACATTTACATAATCAACATACAATAGCAAGTTCAGAAACAGGTTCAATTATCCATTTCCTTGTGTTTGTGTATTGTATTTGTGTGTGTTCCATGACAAAATAGAGAAAACCAACTATGCTCTTTCTAATTAAATTATAATACCTTTCAAGGCGTGCAGAGTAATGAGATTTAAGGGGAAATAAAATTTCTCGAAAATCTAGAATGTCACGTGTTTGAAAATGTTATGTAATTTTGAGGCAATTAATATTCATGTGGTTGAATTTAGGTTAACAAGTTAGGTCAATCGTGTGCATTTACTGATTATTAAAACACAAAATTTAAACTGTTTTTGCTGCTGTAACATTTTTATAGGTAGACGATATTAAGTCTCAGATTTCAGAATGACGACTTTTTTTCGCAGAACAGACTTAATCGTCATATACTGGTCGTCATTAAAAATTTCTTTGAAAAAATCCTGGTCAATACGACTCAAACAAATTATTATCGGGCTAAATTGCGGATGTATGGACCAAGAAATTGGTATACGTACATGACAAAACAAACAAGTAATTTTTCGAGAAACGAAATAATGACTAATCTTTCATTTTATGTACCTTACTCGCTTATACCAACACACGCACACACACATATACATTATACAGCTTATTATTATTATTGCTTTCAGTTCAACTAATAATAAAAATACAAGAGGAGGAACCTTTTTGCTAGTGGCTTACCATATTATTATTACAATAAGTTATGATATGATTTATATCAGAAAAGGAAGAAGAAACAAAGTGATGTTTTTATAATATGCATACGTAATATAGGAAGCACTGAGCACACGTTCGTTCGCAATACCCGTTGCATTTCCTAACCAATTATGGAAGCAAGGCAACTTCAGTCAGTGTGTGTGCTTGACTTAAAAGTTAATTAGCGCTGACTTTTGTAACTCTACTTTGGGAAAGTAGAAAGCCGAAGAAATAAATGAGTTTTTTTACATTCTGTTCACGACCTCACACGATATTGCATACAAAATTAAAGAAGCAACAGCATGAAACCTCATTGCAATCTACACACTACATTGCTACTGCCACCACCATCTCCTCCATCACGACTGCACCACCACTACGATCATCACCCATTTTCCTATGTTCACTATGCTCCTGTAAATATAATGATGCACTATATAGCACTGATGATGATAGCAAATCTAGTAATAAGCTGAAACGAAAAAAGAAAACTGGCACCATTGGCGTAGAATGGAAAGCGGAAAAGGGGGAAACGAGAAAAAAATTCATTAAAAGTTCATCTCGTTTCTTGTGTATCAATATTAATTAGTATTGAGGGAACAATTAGAAATTATTAGAGAGTTAATTGTTTTCTCTCTTTTTATTCCAGAGATATTTTTATAAAAAATGTAATAAAAAAAGTCGCGGGATGTTTTATTATGAAATGGTAACCTTTTAAGAGATTGCATCTGATGATGATGGCTGAATGCAGAAAATTAGAAAAAAAGTCGTAGAAACGTGTACATCCGCATGAAAA
>JAQIWN010000201.1:0-44567 GCA_034699025.1 Entomobrya cf. arborea Gr-Col-00668
TGTCCCTAGTTTGGAAATGGAAACTACAACAGCAAGGGAGTCAAATGTCCCTAGTTTGGAAATGGAAACTACAACAGTTACAGGCTCAAAGGTAGAAAATGTTTCTAGCCTGGACACCGAAAATACTGCAGTAACAGACTCGAGCATTTTAAGTGTCTCCAGTTCGGAAATGGAAACTACAACAGTAGAAGACTCAAGTATTCCCAATGTCTCTAGTTCAAGTTCAGAAGTTCAAAGTACTTTAGTAAGTGGCTCAACTGTACCAAGTAGACAAACGGAAACAACTACCGTAACAGACTCAAGTGTACCCAGTGTCTCAACTTCGGAAATCGAGACTACCACAATAGCAGACTCAGATATGCCTAGCTTGGAAACGGAAACTACTACACTTTCTGAGGCAAACGAAGAAAGCACAACAAAATTATCTTCAACTACCACCGAATACAAGTTAGAAGTAGATAACGTTTCAACTACAATGGCAGAAGAAGCTCAACAAACGACCACAACATCATCCTCTCAAAAAGATTCCCAAACCGAGGATGAGTACTCCATAAATGAATTACCTACGGCAAGAAAAGTGGCGACACCACCGGTGGGGGACTCTGAGAAAAAGTCTCCTAACGAGGTAACTGATGATGATGGAACATCAAAATCAACAATGTCAGGTTCATCAGAAAACAAGACACCTGAAGCAGTTCCAACAACGAAAGGGTCAGCACTGGAAAGTACAATAACAGACTCAAGCGTACCAAAGTTGGAAACGGGAACCACAACAGTTGGAGACTCTAGCTCTAGCGTACCGAGCTTGGAAACGGAAACAATGGCTGGAGACTCTAGCGTACCAAGCTTGGAAACGGAAACAACGGCTGGAGACTCTAGCGTACCAAGCTTGGAAACGGAAACTACAACGGCTGGAGACTCTAGCGTACCAAGCTTGGAAACGGAAACAACGGCTGGAGACTCTAGCGTACCAAGCTTGGAAACGGAAACTACAACGGCTGGAGACTCTAGCGTACCAAGCTTGGAAACAACAACATTGAAAGAGTCGAATATATCAACTGTCACCAGGTTAGAACCTGGGACAACAACCCTGACAGACTCCACTATACGCGATGTCTCAAGTTCAGAAATTGAAATTACAACAGCAAGGGACTCAACAACATCCACAAACTCTGAGGACCAAAATACAACAAATAAAGATGGCGACATTTCAACGATAAGCCCAAGTGTTTTGGAAATGAGGCAGGGCGAACAAACTCCAGTGTCGTTGTTGAAGGGAGATGATGATGGTACATCGACGCCAACAGAATCTACTACACTATCAAATGATGAATATGGCACCACCAAGCATCCATTAGGATTATCTGTTAGCACGGTTTCTGAAGTAAAATCAAACTCAGAAACTGAAACTACATCACCAGTAACAGATTCAAGTGTACCAAATGTATCCACCCTGGATGAAGAAGTTACAACAGAAACAGACGCTGTTGTACCAAATGTTTCCATTTCGGACATTGAAACTACAACCGTGGCAGCTTCAAGTACACCAAATGTTACCACCGCGGATGCAGAAACTACAATAGTAGCAGACGCTGATGTACCAAGTGTATCTACTTTGGATATTGAAACTACGACAGTCACAGATTCAAATGTATCCAATGTTTACAGCTCGGAATTGGAAACTACAACCGTGACAGTTCCAAGTGTACCAAATGTTTCTAGCGTGGACACAGAAACTACAACAGAAGGAGGCGTTTTCAATGTATCTCCTTCAGAAATTGAAAGTACAACATTGACAGACTCAACTTTACCAAATGCTCCCGGTCTGAACGTGGAAACAACAACAGCAACGGAGTCAAATGTGCCAAATGTATCCAGTTCAGAAATGGACACTACAACAATACCAGACCCGAGTGCGCCAAGCGTTCCCAGCTTGGAAACAGAAACTACAACTATAAAGGAGTCGAATGAAACAAACCTTCCAAGCTTGGATACAGAAACAACTGCAGTAACTGATTTAAGTTCGGAAACCGAAAGCACAACAGTTGCAGACTCAGATGCACCAAGCGTGGAAATGAATACTACACCAATAGTGGACCCAAGTGTACCAACTGTTTCTAACGTGGAAACGAAAACTACAATAGCAGCAACTTCAAGTGTACCGAATGCATCCAGCTTGGAAATTGAAACTACAACAGTAAGGGACTCAAGTGTACCAAATGTCTCCAGCTCGGAGACAAAATCTCCGCTTTTAGAGGAAAACGAAACAACAACAACTAGTATGACACCAGGAACAGAAATCCAGCAGCGAGATGAAATTAGACCTGAAACAACTCCAAAAACTACAACTGAAGAACCAATGGGTGATTCAACAAGTATGGATTCTGATTTGAGTGATGAAATGACCAGTACACCGTTCGAAGACAGCAGTCCACCAAATGCTACAACAATTGGGGGAAAATCAGACACAGAAGACGAAGCTTCCACGAATCAGACTAGTGAAGACTCAGTCAGCTCTACAACAGAGTCGGAAAATTTGGATGTAATGGGGTGGGATGCCCCAAGTGTCAGTGATGAAGTAATGAAAACAACAATGAACAGTCTAATAAAACCAACAGCCGAGAATGAAGAAGGTGTCATTGGAACGAGCGAGTCGCCAGAAGCTACTACTCAAGATGAGGTTTCCACTAAAGACATACCAACAGATTCGGATTCGGAAGAAACATCAACTCTGAAACCTGAGGCTCCTATTGCTGACGACCTTACAACAACTACCACTGCCAGTAGTCAAAATGTCACAACAGACAACATGAATGAAGATGTTACAAGTACGGAGTCACAAGAAGATATTACAAACCGAATAGGAGAAACAACAATGCATACGACAACTGAAACCAAGTTGGATGACTCCTCGACACAAAAACCGACTACGGAGACCACTTCTAATAGTGATGGAACAACGCCATATTTACAAGACGCCAGCACCACTGAATCTGAAATTATGGGTAGCACAACAGACAACTCTACATCTGCGGGTGAAAGTGAAGAAGCCACAGAAGAGCCTCAAGATGATGAAATTATAACAACCACACAAACTACTTCAACAAAGAAGTCAAGTAAAAGTAATACGACAACGTCAAACCCACTTGAAGAAAATTCTGGTTCTGAAGAGGAGGGTGAAAGTGAAACAACCACACCAACTACGACAACAAGGAAGTCAAGTAAAAGTAAAACGGGAAAACCAGGTGGGAAAACTTCTGGTTCTGATGAGGGTAGTGGTTCATCTTCGGGGCAAGATGAAACAACAACAGAAGCAATTCCTTTACAAACAACTGGGAATGAAGAAAGTGGGGAATGGGTTTTGGTAGAAGATGAAGTTGAGTCGACGACAACACCGTTGCCGTTCGAGCCAATGAATCCATTTGGACCAATGCTTCAATTTGATAGAATGTCTCCAAATGGACAAATGTCGCCGTTCGGTCCAATGCAACCATCAAATGGACAAATGCCTCAATTTGGACCGATTTCATCAGACGACCAAATGTCTCCATTTGGGCCAATGTATCCATTTCCACCAGCTTCTTCAAATGAATCCACGAATCCATTTCAACCACTACCGTTGTGGCCAATGTATGATTATGAGGGTAATAATAATGGTAATGATCAACCTTCTGATGATGATACCTTGTCACAAACGACAACACAACCAAAAAATACGAAAATAACAACCATTAAACCGAAACAAAGTAAACCGCAAAAGGCAGACGCTTTAATGCCCCCTCCTGCTAAAAGTGGTGCTGGTAGGTTTAGTGTCGGTGTTACAGAGCCTACTGAAACTACAATTTCACCTGAAAATCAAAATGATAATGATGATTATAATGACCAGACAACCGATATTGAACTGGAACCCCCAGCTTTTGATTTAGAGGAAAGAACTACTTTTGCACCTCCCGATTCTCAGGATTTAATGAGATCCAAAGACTCCACCACATTGTCAAGTTTGGAGGAGACAACTATAGCGGGCAATGGCGCAGATGATGATGATCAGATGGATGATGTGACTACAACAATGAGCCCTCAAGAAGAAGAAAAATTAATGGCGAGAACGGCAGGAAGGTTAGTTCCATTACCTGTCTACATCGCAAATGAAATTGCAAAGGTGTACGAGGCGAATGTGGCGCCCCAGAAGACGAATGAGACTAGTGGACACTCAATCAGCGCTACGACACAGTCGAACAATCTGGATATGACTACAAATGTGATGGGTGTGGAAGAGACGACTCTAAGTGTCACCGATGAAGTAATGAAAACAACAATGAGCAGCCTAACAAAACCTACAGTTGAAAATGACGAAGTAGAAATTGGAACGAGTGAGTCACCGGAAGCTATCACGAAACGAGATGAGACTCCTGCTACAGAAGAAACGACTGAAACAAAATTGGATGCTGATACCACACAAAATCCGAAAGAAGAAAATTTGTCTGATTATGATAAAACAACACCAGTTGCTCAAGACATGACTACGACAGAAAATGGGGTTTTAATGGATGACATTAACAATGAGTCCACTACCATCACCAGTACAGCGACAACTGAACAGTCTGAATTGCCAGAAGATGTTGATGAAGTGTTGACCTCTACACCGATTTCAGTTACTTCAAGTGACCAAGATCAAACCACGTCAATGGCGGAATCAGAGCTGAAGACGAGTACTCTTCCAAGTGATTCCGCCAACACCATCGTGGTCCCTTCAGATATTGCTGAAATGACTACACAGCAAAGTGATGATGAAGAAAGTACGAGCGGTACAGAAATGATAATCAGTGACGGAACTCCATCAAGTACCACTGAATCAAGTGTCCAGATTACCCCAAAAGATGTGATGGATGATGAAACAACTACAGTTGAAAGTACAACAGAAAATCTTTCGCAAGATGATTTTAGAGATGCGTTTACCGAACAAGCAACGGTAAAAGTTGAGCCTACAACTATGCCACCGCAGAGTTTGATATTCAGCGACGAAGATACCCAATCTCAAGTGAAGACAACAACGAAGTCGGCCGAAGATACTGAAGTTACTGAGTCGCCAGCAATAGAATCTATTACCACTGATAATTTGAAGGGCTCAGCCTTACTGAATACACCATCAGAAAAGTCAGTCAGTATGGAACTGACGACCATGACATCTTTACCGGAAACAACAACCTCTGTATCACCAGGAGAAAATCATGATTCTTATGCCGCCACTACAGAATATCCTGACTCCGGAAGTATTATCCAGACCACTACAGAATATGTCAGTGAAGACATTATTCCGCAGGCTACAACGGAATATCCTGATGCTGAAAATATTGAACAAAGTACAACAGCATCTCCCAATTCCGAGAATATCCTACAGTCCACAGCAGCAGATTCTAATGATGACACCTTTTCAGAGACCACAACAGATAATCCAAGCTCTGGTAACATTCCTCAATCTTCAATAGACCCTTTTGAGGATGAAAGTATCCCTCATGTCACAACAGTGTCTCTCGATGGCACTGAAAGTACTTTATCGGATGTTACGGCAAGTCCTGGTCCTGATACCACAGAAAACACTGACGCTGACACTGTGCCGGAAGCTACAACGAAGAATTCAGCTGGCGACAGTTCTCCGCAGACTACAACAGATAATATTTCAACTGATGACACATTGGTGCTTGACGATGAGCAAATAGAAATGACAAGTACTACGCCAGGACCAACAGCAGTTCCAATGAGTAAGGATGAAATAATGATGGATGAAGATGGACTTCCTGTAACTGAAATTACAAAATCCATCAGGAGGGAGCCTGATACAGACAAAACTGTGGTGGAACTAACCCACATGTCTAGCAAAGAGAAAAATAAGGTTGGAAAAACTGTTACTGCGGTGAGAACAGGCAGCGAGGCATCCGTTAGTGAGTTTACAACTGAATCTTCTGAGTCAACGACAGCAGGCCAGTCCGCGGAACGGGGACGTCAAACGACAACCGAGGTTCCGAATGTCGATGCCACCATGTCTGAACTGGAAACGACAACCGAGGTTCCAAATGTTGACTCCACGAGGTTTGAACTGGAAATGTCGACAGAGGCTCCAAATATTGAGGTGACCAGCTCCGAGCCAGAAATGACGACGGAGGCTGCTAATATTGACGCGACTAGTATTGAACCAGAAACGACATCGGGGAAAACAATGACGGGAGAAAGTTTGGTACTTGATAATCTAGGAGATGAGCTGGAGCAGACGACAATTTCAAATAATAAAAATGAAACGGAAATGCTAATGGCGAGAACTGCCGGAAGTGGAGTTCCAATGCCTAGTGGTGAAGATAGTCGGCAGACGTATTCCACAACGACTAATGTACCTGAAAGTATTTCAAATCCAGCTATGGATGGTACAGCATCAGAGGCAAGTCAACCTGAGTTGGAAATGACAACAACGGGTGATCGTGTTGTTGAAGAAAATGAATCAGCAAAGACGGAAAATTCGGGGTCAGAGGTCACAACACAGTCTGGAAAAGATGCTAAGGATCAAAAGGTGATGTTTGACGTTGACACTGACTATTCTGAGGAAAATTTAGGAAGTGTCCCGACAACTTTGAGGTCCCAAACATCGGAGGATACTACCAAACCTCAAAAGAATGTCGATGTGATGTTTGATTTGGAGCTCCATGATTCTGAAGAAACAACAGTTGTCCCAATAGTTGGAAAGGGAAATGTTCCAACAGCTTCCGAATCCGTAGAGCCAGAGAGTACAACTAAAGCTGAAGATGATAATGTAGTGTTTGATGTGGAAGGACTTCAAGATTCTGAGGAAGGTTTAGGACAGGAAACAACCACTTCAATCAGTAAACCAACAACAACATCATCAACAAAACCTTCTGCCGAATCTGTAAACGTTGGCGATGATAAGGTGGTGTTTGATTTGGAAGGCATGACTGATTCTGACGAAGAAACCGAATCCAAAACTACTATAAAACCACCACCAATGCCACTTACAAATACAGATGAAAGTTTGGAGAATGCCAAACCAGTTAACGCCGCTGCTGCTATAGAGGATATGATGGGTGTTGGCTTTGAATATAACAGCACTGAATCGGAATCAGTTTCCACAGAAGAGACACAGCATTCTTCTTATTTACCACCGTTTACATCAAGAAGTATCGAAGAAAAACAAAGTACAACAATTAGCATGCAAGACACTGCTACTGAACAAAGTCTTGATTTAGAGTTACCTGCTGCCCCGGCCACAGAGTATTTGCCCACAAACACAGAACCGGAAATGATAACTGACTTGAATCTCAACTCATCATCAGATATCTCTACAGTGAATGCTGACACTGACACGGAACCCCCAACCACACAAACATATCAAGACACAACGGTGCCAACTGCCCTTCTAGAAGGCTTCTATGAAACTTTATTCGGTCCATCTGGACGATCAGCTCGGGTTAACGATTTAGGCAGTGGAAGTAATAATTACTCCATTTTATATGACACGCCTTCCACCACAGTCAAAACCACTACAACACCAGAACCGCCTTTCGAAATCGACGTGAAAGTGGAGTCACCCAATCCTCGTTACCTATTCTCTTCAGACACGACACCGGAAGAGAAAAAACTGAAAGCAGAGATTTCCAATGTAGTCAATCAACTTCTTTTGACTACTCACAAAAATTTCAACTTGTTACCCAACTTTGTGGAGTGTGCAGGTGCCCGGGGAAGAACTGGAAGGAGGAAAACTAAGGTGCTCCATTTTGATACTGATAATTACCCTTGGATGGCAAGAATCGGCTTTAAGGAGCCGGGTGGTTTGCTATTCCCTTGCGCGGGTACCATCATTTCACGAAGATATATTCTCACATCAGCGCAATGCGCCTTAAGAAAAGCAAATGGCACTGCATCCCTAATGGAGATCCTATTGGAGGGCGCTAAGAATGCAGCAATGGGAAGGTCTGACCAGAGCCAGTACAAGTACAAAGTGGAGCAGGTGCTGCCACATCCAAATTATGATGCAAGGACAAGAGAAAATGATTTGGCGTTGATAAGGCTGGCCAGAGAAATTCCATCTTTTAATGGCTCGTCTGATGTGAAACCAATTTGTTTACCGTTTGAGGATGGGTATGGTGTCTGGGATTCTCTGCCTGGAGAAGGGGAGACAGCGTATCTTGGAGGTTGGGGCTATGGTCTCAAAAGTAAGTAGAATATCAATGCAGCATGATGCGTCATTAGATAATTTGGAACCATATGGCATGGGATTAATATGTTTTGTGTGATTTATGCAGACATGGCTGCCACAGTTGAAGAAATGGAAGATGCCGCAGTGACAATATGGTCCAATGAAAATTGCACCCATTTGTACAGAGGAGACCGTATGAAGAAAATCACAGAAAACAACGTAAGTTTTTCAGTGGGTTAATTAATGGTAGTTTAAACTAAAAGAGATGCATTTGATTTGAAACTGTGCTGATAATAAATAGGGCTGCTTTTAATTAATTCGTATGCCCATATGCAATATAAATTGTATTGTTTTGTGGCCATTTTTGCCAATCATGACTACAAAACTTATTTCACAGTTATATCAGAGGTCAACGGTTGTTTCCTCCAGAGGATCCACTGTTGCCTCCACCACAGCCAGTCGAGCCGTTGGTGTTGCTGCTTCCTTCATTGCTGAATAGCAGAAAAAAATACATTCAGAATTAGGTTCTTTAAATATCATAATTATTTTAATAATGAAAATTATTTTACACATTAAAACGGCCTGGAATGGACTTTTTATAGCTTTCTGTAAAAGCTTCTGGTTTAGGGGAATATTTTCCCATTATACGAAGATTTTTCTTATTGAAAGATGAACAAAGAAATATTGTGTTCAATAGCTTTACTTTGAAGGTTTTGTTTAAAAGGTCTCCTCTGAACGCCTTGTAGCAGCAGTAGTATTATTTGCAAAAGTGGGCGACAAATGAAAATTCAGTGAATTTAGGTATTCTTTTAAATTTTATGGCAAATAGAACAATGCAATTTGCTCTTTGTACAGAAGCAAAATTGTGCAATTATTTATTTATTAGACCATTTACAAATATGGGTCAATAAATTAACCTTGTTAATGTGCTATTGAAGGTGTAAATGAATCCTCTTTGTTTTAAGTAAAATGCAACTTATGTTGAAGCCGCTAATGCTCATTATACAGTTAAGTAGTGAAATTATTTATGGCTTATCACTTATATTTTTGGACTTTTATGATGATTTTAGATTTGTGCTTATGGAAAGGCTGAGAAGGATGCCTGTCGAGGAGATTCAGGTGGACCACTGATGGCACTGATGACAAGACAAAGAATATTCTTCCAGATTGGTGTTGTATCTTATGGCCCTCGATGTGGGTACGGTGTGCCCGGGGTATATACCCGGATTTCAGGGTACCTATCATGGGTTTTAGACTCGATGCAACCTTAAAAAAATCATGTAAATATTTTCAACGAAAAAATGTATTTTATATGCTGAAATGACTGATACTGGTGGCCATTACTTTGCAAAGGGGATTTAAGTGTAGACAAATTATTAATGACATATGTAAATGTTTTCAATTTATTTTGCAGCTAGTCCAATATTTTTAAATGTTTGTAAGTAAATTTTGTAAATTATCCAGAACGAGCTTTATAAAAAACACGAAAATGTAAATTAATTGACCTGGAACATTTGTCATTTGTTACAAAAAATGTGTAGAATCTCAAATTCAGGATTATCCTATAATATTTGATGGAAATGGATTCATTTTCGTAGATGTATAGTTCAGCATGAAAAAAGTGAAATACCAAAATATAATCATGAATCTTTATCAGTTTATTTAATGGCATTCAATCTGAAACATTTATATTTTTCTACGAAAGATGTTGAATAAGTAATAACTCACAGAGGTTTCAAATGTGTAATTTTTAAAAAAAAAAAAAGAACTGCATGACTGATGATTTAAAAGAGAGTAAAAAATAGTGTTTAAATTGTAAAAAGTTATAGAATGACCAAAAGAACAAGTAATTCTATCCATTTACAGTATAACTATATAACTTTGCATAGTTGTGTAATGGATAATATTTAAATAAATGCGCTTACAAAAGTTATGTACGCTAATTAAAAATACTTAAAAATTACGTTAGAATAAATAATTTTACATTTACAGCATGTGTAAAAGTGTTATAATGTGCATGCATGTGTATATTTGTAAGAAGATGTGCAATTATAATTTAATTGTTTTAACTATTAGGTAGTGACAATAAATAGTAAAAAATGTATAAAATATTATCTTGCTGTTAGTTAATGTATGAATCAACAATCAATTTTGTAATTTGTTGCTAAAATGTTATACGGAAATGCTGTGATAAATTATAAATAAAAATCGTGGAACGTATCTATGTTGTACGCCGTTTTATGCATTTTAATTTTATGTTAAGTTTCTGTGAGGAAGAAGATTAGACACCATTGGAATGTCAAGTCATAAAGAGTCATTTGCATGAGTTCTTGGAGAAAATCGTGTACGCTTAAATGTTTTGCAGTTCATTGTTGATAACTTCTGGTATACCCAATGAGTTAACGACCTAAAAGTTTTTAAAAATCAAAGGATTAATATTAATTGGATTCTTTAAAAAAAATTGTATTGAAACAAAAGGGCTGATAAAAGTTGAAAGGTCGCACTTTGTTGGTTCAGAGTAATTTCTTGGAAAAGCCTCCCTATCCTATCTAAAAATCAAATCAATCATTCCAGAATATCAGCGATTATTTCTCAGAATTTTTTTCCAGTAGATTCTATGCAAAGTGTGAACTAATGAATAAAATGCATTCATGGCACACACCCATCTCCATTCCCATGAATCGGCTCATTTATGTAATTGATCGCCCGAATCGGCGAATGGGCTTCATTATAATATTTAAAGGTATTTAAAGCTAAACAGTGTTATACGAGTCCGAGATCCATATTCCAAGAATTCAAAGATATGTTCATTTCAAGATCAGAGTTCAAATTCAGAATTTCTAAAAGTAGTCGAATTTTTGTTTCCAGTGGGGCATCATGAGATTTTGCGTGGTCACTTTACACATTGCTTGTAAAATCGTCGTAGCCATACATTTCTAAGACCAACTTGATTTTTTTCCAAGAAGTTATGTTATGTAAGATGACGTTAAACTGTAATCTTTCTGTAAACGTAAACAGAAAGTACTACCACAACTGCATAATCAAATATACACTAACTAGCTTATTAACTTGCGACTTTAGCAAGTTATACAGATTGGTCGGTCCGTCTGTCTGTCTGTCTGTCTGTCTGTCTGTCCGCACGATAACTCAAAAATGAATCAAGATTTTCAAAATCTGTTTTCACCAATAGACAATGGTCCTCGCTTGGATGAGTTCGTTAATCAGCCAAATCGGTTGACCCAGGTCAAAGTTAGGTCAAAGGTCAAAACTTTTTAACAAAACAACATGAACTCAAATTTGGTAGACAGGTAGCTCATACAGAGAAACATTGTTTTGCAAAGTTTCAGTTGACTTGACCCAACCCTTTCGCCTCTAGGGGCCGTCAAAGGTCACAACTTTAACATTATCTCCTGCCTAAACGGTTTAAAGGATTTAAATGAAACTTGGCAGGAACATGTTACAATCAAAGACAATTAATATGAAAAATTTTTGAGGTCAAAAAACTTGACCCAACTTGACCTGGTCAATTTTTTTCAAAGTTTCAAATAAAAATAGGCAATATTATTGCATGGATAAACTCATCTACTTATAATATATTATTCTACAAATTTTCAGGTCCACAATTTGACCCGTTTGAGCGCCAAGGCGATTCAAAGTTAAAAATGTTTCTTATAAATTTTTTTAACGGCATTCGAATTGAGTAAAATCTGATTAGTCGCAAGTTTCCTATATCCTGGTGTCAGGTTTATTATATTTTAGTCATCGAATACCTAGTGAGTAGTCAATACTATTATATCGCGATGATTCTCGTAAGATGATAATGCTCTTTGTCGTGACCCTGATTCTATCCTCGTTTTGATTGATTACATGATGTCCAACACTCAATTTTTTGTGCTTTCATATTTTATGACGCGTTGTGTAAAGCTGTTTACATTATGGTTATGTTGTTATATTCCATGCTATGATTAGCTTAAGAAGATGATGATCATCATTATCGAATCCTCACACAATTCTCCACCATCAGCAATAAAATAAATGCATCATCGATCCCCAATCAATAGCCATCATTCCCTATTGCCATATATCCCATAAATTCAATCTGTTCCAGTTCCACTTAAAATGGATTTTATGTACTTTGAGTACCTAATATACTACCAACCTGTTGAACCCAATATTAAATTTACAGACCATTTTGTTGATGATTTATATTTTATCGTGTTTACTTCATAAAACTAGTGGAACATTGGAAAGGAACATAATATGAATATGTACATGGGTAATAACATCAAGGAAGATGAGCATGAATGATAAGACTAAAATCAACTCTCAAATTCAACACTGAATCTTGTTAACTTGCTTGTTTTTCTGAAGATTTTTTTTTCTCTTTCAACCTTTGTTTGTTCTCCAACAAAATAACCTTCTTAACTTCTTCATCCACTGACATTTTTCATCTTGTTTTGTTGCATTGTGAATTTGTGCTTACTCATATTGTTAAATAAGCTATATAAATGCTTAGAGAAATACATTGTACACAGTACACATAACTTATTAACATCTTTACCATTTTTCCACTTAGCATTATATGCAAAAATTCAAATAAGGAATTCTTCATCTTCTAATTCGTTTTTTTCTCTATCTAATAATTCTAACACACAAACAAACACATGCATAAAATAATAACCTGAAGGTATAAATCCATAAAATATTTTTTTCAACCAGTTCTCCTTTACAATTCCGAACTGAACAACTGCTGAAGCCTGCAAAAAAATAATCTCAAGAACTCAAACTCTTTTGAAGACTGATGAGCTGTAGAACAAAACGAAAAAAAAACTGACTGGTGCACATTTTTATACTTTGCTCCCTGGTGCTCGGCATTGTATGTTAATCTGGGAACTAAAAGTATCAGTATCGTTTACATAAGAAGTTATACTATGCAAGTTTGCACCCTTTGCGTTTATTTTTCATTTTGAATCTTAAACTAGATAGGTACATCTTATCATCAAATTATATTAACCAGCCAAAATGTAAAAACGATTAAAAGAAGAGTCTCTTCTGTCGTGTCCTTCTCATGTTCTCGTGTGTGAAATAGGTAATATGCTGCATGTGGCATGGGACAGCAAATCAGCGACAATGGTTGGTGGGTCTATCAAGACAAGATAATTTGTGATCTTTGCAAACTACCGTGATACTTATGATATGATAGAAATCATATTATTATAGGCTTATTAATATAATAACAGGGTTTTGGTGTTAAATGAGGACTACATGCAATGCATGATATTAATATTAGTCATATTGGATAGATAGAACAGTACATTAAGAAGACTCTCTGGAGTTATGTTATGTTACGACTTCTCTGAAAATCAGTCATTTTCATTTACTGGTTTTTAATTAATTTTTATGGTGCAAACGAGTCAGCAGCACGAGAGATGGAAAAAATGTAAAAGATCTTTGTAGAATTTTGTCAAGTAATTCATTTGCGTACTTCATTTCATGCATAAAAGGAGTGGAGTGAACTCTGTTTTGCCCCGCGTGTGTAACGTTTAGTGGTACATTTTGTCAAGAATTCTGTGTACAAAGTTTACTTTTATAGCCTTCTTTGAATTTCATGAGCAAGCAAACTCATTACTTGGCCTAATGCAATATTCAATCATTTTTTTTTTACTTCTTCTCTGATCTAAATGCCTTCCAGCACAACACAGCGTTGTTGGTTTGAGGTAGACGTAAACTAAAAGTGTGTATTATTATGTCAAAAAAGTGACGCTCTAAAAAATATTAGAAAAAGGAGTTGATTACGTTCGTTCGTTCTTCGTACGTGTTTTCGCATCAAATTTCCATAAAAATTACCTTCAAACATTTTGCCATATCGCACCATCAACCTTACCTACATAGATATAAGTAAGATCTAAAGAAATATAGTTCACACCTGCCAGTTAGCTTATTTGTGATTTTCCAGCCTGTCATGTAATGCATGTAAACTTATAACTGAACTAGTGTTAACAAAGCGTACAACTACAATTACATACCTCAGCACATGAACGACAGTAGGCATTATCGGAAAACAATCAAAAGCTTATGAATTTTTAAAAAGTTGACGATTGTGAAAAAAAAAATATGGCAATATGAATAATGTGCTCGTGCTGCGTGTGTAAAAATAGGAGATAAAATAGATAGAAGAGGAAATCATGCTATGTGACATGGTTGTTAATTTGGAAGAGTGAGGTGAGGGTTATAGTTTGTTATGTAAATTCAATTCAGTGTTCCACATTTTTACGAGCAAAATTGAGTGTAAAAACATTTTTTTAGTTTAATTAACTGACGTATGTGGGTTGTTACTCCATAAAAGGGAGAGTGAGAACTTGAGAAAGGCTTCTGAAATTGTTTGGTTTGGTTTTGGTTGGAATAGCTTGTTCGTGATTTACCTATTAGTGTTATATGTCAGTATATTTTATTGATGTGTTAAAAGTTTATGATTATGATTAGGTAATTAGGCAGCGGTGGTAGTCGTGTTGAAAACGATAACTCATAAAAAAGTGACAATATAGAAGGTGTGCTTCGCTGTTTTAACAAAGATGATGAAAGGGATGGAGGCGCTACCGGTTCTCTTCGTGGTTATTAGTGGTCTGCTCTTGTATGGGCATGGAATGGTGGCGGTGACGGCTGCGGAGAATCAGGATGGTGGGAGCGGTAACCAATCCCATTGTATGTTTCTGGAATATTAATTTGATATTTTTTTCATAGGCAAAAAAGCATGGTAATTATTGAAATTTATTTTTAATTACATTTTTTCAGTCAAAATATGCGTTCCCGAACTAAACTACGCGGCTTGTCAATCGATGGTGAGGGATGGACATCCTAAAATGGGAAGACTCGTTTGTGTTTATGCTACAGACAAGTAAGATTGATTTGTTGCGAAATGGAGATATTTTTATGGAGAAAAATGATTTTTATTTTGGTTTTATTTCCATTAAAAATTAAGGATTGCCTGCATCGAGAAGATTGTAAAAGGAGAAGCGGATTTTATGCCTCTGGAGCCTGAGGAGATTTATGTTGCCAACCGTTTTCAGCCTGATGGCTTCATTATCATTAGTGAAATACGGTCTGAGGAATTTTCTGAAAGGAACTTCCGATATGAGCCTGTAGCAGTGATTCGGAATTCTGCAGGAATTTCTTCCGTGAAAGATTTGAAAGGAAAACGTAGCTGTCACACTGGCTACGGTAGAAATGCGGGTTGGAAGGTACCCTTTTCTCATTTAATGGATAAAGGAGAACTCCCTCCATTTTGTGACGAAATTAATGCTCCCACTCCAGAAAAAGATTTGAATGCTGTATCACAGTACTTTGGAGCTGCTTGTGCCCCAGGTGCATGGGTCCCTGAAAAGGAAATTGATAAGAAACTGAAGGAAACCTACCCAAAATTGTGCGAACTATGCAAAGATCCCAAATCTTGTGCGAAGGATGATAACTATTCTAATTACGACGGTGCTTTACGATGTCTCACCGAAAATTTTGGGGATGTAGCTTGGACTAAAATGGATGCTGTAGAGAAGTTTTTCAATTTGAAAGACAGCACCCCCAAAGAAATTGTCAGAGAATATAGCCTTTTATGCTGGGATGGATCCAGTATGCCAATCACTTCACCAAATCCCTGCTCATGGGCGAAAAGACCTTGGAAAGCTGTTGTGGCTTCTAGTCGATTAGGAGGCAACCCAAGTCAAGTGAAAGACCTCCAAGATCAACTCACTTTATTCAGGACCATTGCACAAGAGCAAGGTAGCATAACAAATATAGTTCCTGAATGGAATTCCGCAGTACTAGAATTCCAGAAGATTTCGGATGTTGAGGTCAACTATGAACCACACCGGGCGAAAACGGTGACACCATCTGTATACCTCTCTCAAAGAAATTTTACCGTTACAATTGAAAAGCCATCTTGTGCTACCAAGAAAACTGTTAAATTTTGTGTAAGAAGTGAAGTTGAAAAGCAAAAGTGTACTGCTTTGAGAATGGCTGCAATGGGACAAAGAATTTTACCAGGATTTACCTGCGTTCTTGGGGAAGGATCTAAGGATTGTACTGAAAAAGTGGTGAGAGGTGAAGCCGACGTTGTTGTACTCTCTGCAAAGGAAGCTGACAGAGCTCAGAGGGATATGAAGCTTGTTTCCATCTTATCTGAGGTTGAAGAAACAGATGTACTTAAAAGAGACCAGAGTGCACCTTATCGTTATGCCGTAGCTGTGGTAAGGACAGAAGTCGCTGGTGACTTTCACGGAAACATTTCCAGTTTAAGAGGAAAACGATCTTGTCACGGTTCCATAAGAAGTGTTGCTGGTTGGAATGCTCCATTGACGGTACTTCGTCGAGCTGGGGAACTTACAGGTCCACTTTGTGGTCTTACCATTGAACTATCAAAGTACTTTAATAATCAGTCTTGTGTTCCTGGAGCTATGGATCCAGAGTTGAGAATGCCTTGGCTGCCAAAGTCCTTATGCTCTTTGTGTGCTGGAGATGGTGATGCCCCTGGTAAACCGGAAACAAAAGAAACACTTTGTCAAGATTCAGTCTCTGAACGATATCATGGCGACTTGGGTGCACTTCGTTGTCTTCAGGATGGGGTAGCTGATGTGGCATTCCTAGATCATGTGGGTCTTCATTCGAAAACTATTGGAAGTGGACTGGAGCCATCTTTAAATAGAATGAAGCTGCTTTGTCCAAACGGTAGTATTACAGAATTGCAAAGATTTGCTACCTGCAACTGGGGGAAGGTGTCATCTCAAAAGGTATTGGCCAGAGGTGGGGAAGAAAATTTAGTGGACAGGGAGGACGCAAGAATATCTCTGCTAAAAGCTCAAGATGTATTTAGGCCTGGGGGTAAAAATGAACATGTTTTAAGACTTTTTGGACCATATTTTGGGAATAAAAATCTCCTATTTCAAGACACATCATTGGGTCTCTGCGACGAACTTGATGCGGTGGAAAGGGAACCTCAAGATAAGCTCATTAGAGATTTCGATTATTGTACAACATCCGCCGGAATAAGTGCTCATCATTTTGGTGGTTTAGTCAGCACAATGGTCATGATCTTAGTTGCTAGTAAAGTGTTGTTCAAATTTTAATGACTGTTAAAACGCGCCGAAGCCGAGACGAAGATGAAAAGAGACATGATGGTGAAAATGATCGAGATTGGAAATCCTCATTAGCTTAATTTATTTACATAAATTTTACTACAAAAATAGCTTACAAATTATACACAAGCGTACACTTTCCCTTTTGTTTTGATGAAAAAATCCTGCAAATTGCAGAAGGTTAGATTTTCAAACATATTTTGGATTCTTCACTGCTGTCAGTGGCCAGTGTTCAGCCAAACTAACTTTGGTATTTTTAAGTTCCAACTTGATCATAATTATTTTTTGATTTTTTCTTGATTTTTATTAAGTTTGCTGTGCATTTAGTCGAGTTATTGCATTTTTAGTTCCTATTTTTAAAGCTAAGTTAATTATAAAACATGAATATAACCAGTACTGCATTTGCGGAAGCTGGAGGTGGATCTGACACCACTGGTCTTGCATCTCTTAAACCAACTGGACCTTCTCCCCTGGAATATTTTTCAAATTATTGGGTTGGTGCAAGCACCTGGAATATTGTAACCGTTATGTTAATGTTTGGTTATTTTGTGGCTACGTGTGTGGCTTTCTTTTACTTTTTCTGGTATTTAAAATATGCCAGTGGAGACAAAAAAGGGGGCGGAGGATATGGGGATGAGGAAGACGATGGATATTCCATGAAGAGATCTGATCCTAGCAAAAACTTTGTATTTCCTCCACTTTTAAAGCATTCAGCGGAACAAATTTTGTCATTTTTGGAGTATGTTGATTGAGTAAAATTAAAACTACAAGTGTGCCTATTTGCACAGAGTCAGTGATTATAAGTATGAACTACATTTGATAAAGTACTGTAAAAGTGTTATTTTTGTGATTTAAGTTAATATTAATTACAATGACCATATTTTATCGATTGTGAATTTTTTCGATGTGCCTCCTTTATTCTAGAATCTAGATATTAAGTTGAAACTAATTACAATTTATCGTATACCACTTGTTTATAAATGTAATGTACAAATTAAACAGCTTGTACTGTTCAAACTACAAATTTATTCTAAAATTATACCCTTTTAATTTACGAAATCATAAAAAATAATATAAAGTTACATAAGAAGTCCAACACTAAAAACACGGAATGAAACGCTAGTAAATTAATCGATCATCATAAAACCTCAATACCATTAACGCATAAAAATAAGCTACATTTTTCTATCTGTGATACTTTCTCGGTTTACTCAAAATTTACACCCTTTTTTCATTATGGGGCATTATGATACATTTTTTAAATCACGATTAATGCATTAAATTAAGAATATAGCAGCAGTTATTCCCAGCGGAAGTAGGAATATCGGAAGCGTTATCAGCGCTGCTGCAGGTATCATTCCCATCCCAAACATTTGCGCAAGGAAAACCGGAAACAGGTAAGCAAGAAGCGGCGTTATGAAAAACGTTCGGCTGGTACCAGTCTCCTCAAAAGGTATTAGGTCAGACTTGGGCAATGCAGCTGCAGCGACCAAAGCGTTGTTGGAGGTAGTTGAAGTTTTAATTGCTCTAGATGATTTTTTCTTTTGCTTCTTTTTCTTCTTTGATTTGCTAGTCTTTGAATTGTTTGTGGTAGTTTGGTAATAAGACGTAGGTATTGGAGATGGTAAACTTGATAACGACCTTGGCTGTGGTACAAGAGCTTGTTGGGGTGTTGATGATGATGACGTCGAATCAGCGATGAAGAAACCCATTCGGGGATCATTTGAACGGGAGGCGTACCAAGATTGGGGATTAGCTTTAGGCACAGGCGCTTTTTCAGGTAACTTGTTATGTTGATGGTTTTTCAGATGAGGATTATGATGGTGACTGTAATTTTTTTGGTTGTTTTGTGTATTTCTAATTTGTGAATTACCTAAAAAAAATAATAATGAAAAATTGTTATTAGTACAACTAATCAACAACAAAAGATTACGACTCATTGCATTTGTAAAACAGGTTTGATAGTGAACTTATTTAAGTAATTTAGATAATTTATTTTTGATTATTATGCGTTTTTAAGTAGTTAATTTAAATGGTTTTTGTGTGGCTTTGATGCATTTTTCACTGCAATGGTCTTTAGTAAAATGCAGAAAAAACAAATTGTGTAGCTAGTTTCGTTGTTATCAATCAGTGTTATCAATTAGGGATACAAGAAGTTAATTAGAATTCAAACCATTCAAATAGAAAAAAAAGTTTTTACAAATTCAAAAGCACACATCTTAAGATGTGACGAGAAGATATAAGCTTGAAGTGCAATTAATATTAATATAAGTAAAAAAGGCTAAGGACTGAGACTGATGCATTGTTTTTAAGGTAATTTTTTGTAAAAAAAAAATTAAATAAGACTGTGAATGTCCGAGGATTAAATCAAAGAACACAATCTACAAATCATCGAGAAATTGAACCATAAAAATACATTGAACCATACTGCACTGCATTGAAAAAAATGCATTTTGATTACTTTATAAAATAATTTATTTTGAAATCAAATGAAAAGCTTAATTCTATGAAAAAGCTTGGGCTTTACTTTTTACTTGAAATCACGTCATTACTGGTGTTCTACTACTAAAAAAATGCTCAATTTATAACATGTCACGATTCTACTTGATTTTTACAGTAAGGAACAGAAAAAAATAGTTTATGATTTTATTTTAATTTGCAAGTTATGTATGTAAATTAATCACAATCACGTAACGTCTGCTGTATCACGGATATATGGGTTTTGTTTAAAATGATCAACCTAAAAATCAAGCTTTGAGAATAGAATTTGCTACACAAGTCATTTTTCAATGAGATCACGTCAACCGAGAAATTATTTTCAGACGTTCATTTTTCTATGCAGAAAATTATAGTTTAATTTGTGCAATAAAATTCAAATTTGAGATAGTTCTTGTATAACTTTGATTTCTTCGGATTAGTCATGCATTTAGTATGCAAGTAAATTAATCAAACCAAGAAACTGCAGCCCGGAAAGGAAGCACATTTGCAAAAAAAAAAGTTTTAATGCCATGAAAAATATTTCAAATTACTTACGTGTCTTGTACATTGATAAGGGCGGAGCATAACTGCTCTTTGGCACACTGCTTTTCCAGTCATTTAAGTCGGTGGCGGAAACTACCACACTCTTTATTGAAAAGAAATTCATTTTTAATGAAGACTATATTCATCAAACAATTAATTTCACTGTGCTTAAAATTTGAAACATTTTATCTTACCCAGTAAAGTAGACAAGCAGTTAGTAAAACTAAAATAAATTGGTAATCCCCTCCATTTAAATTGAAATTCCGTTTTTTACTGGCTTTGCCTCTGCCTCCCTCGATTAATTGTAAAATGTACTGCATACTTACAAACTTAATTTTTAAACTATTAACTGATTACAATTATAACTGCTTAACTAATTCCTTATTTTCCCATTTTCGAAATGAGAACCTCTTCACATCTCACTTTTCCCCTAAATCTTTCTGTAGTCATTTCCACAACTATTTTATTTGCATATTTCTACACGTTCCTTACACCAAATAATTTTTGTTCCAGGTGGTCTACATGATAAATTGCTTCAACAATTAAATGCCACAAGTTTCCCCCACACGCTTCTTGATCTTTTCACGTTCATCACTTCTCACTCACTGACAATCAGTATATAATTCACAAGCACCTGACTGAGAAGCAAGTTCTTTTTTCGCCCATCATCAGTTAGAGAAATGATAACCACCCAAGCGTGTATTATGAATGAAAATGATGAAAAAAAGAAATACAGTGAAAAAGTCAAGGAACCAAATTTCTTAAATTCACACACACTCAACCAAACTAACTGGCATAACACACGCAGCCCTACCTATCAGTATCACCTACCCTACCCGACCGACCGTATTTTTAGTTGGACGAAGGTTCTAAGAATGATAATGATGAAATGATGATTTTATTGTGATCTTTTTTCAAGATATTCACATTTCACTGCTGCTCCATATTATTAGTATGCACAGAGAGTGCATTTATAAAAGTGAGAAAAATTGTTGGAAGATAATCTTGTGCACTTAATTTGCAGGGATACCGATGCAATGCCACTACTGAACTACTCAAAAGTACTTAAACAATGCTACTTTAGTAAAAGCACATTATATTTTCAAAAAAAAAATCTTTCAGTTTTATCATATCATCAAAATCATATTTCATTTTCATGCACGTAAAATATCAGTAGTGCAATATCATCTATCATTCATACTGCATCCGTACTTTATAAATTGAGTTTATAATTTCAAAAGGGCTCACTTCACTATACAGCATTTGAAGAAGCCACACAAGTATGCTCACAAAGTGTAACGAACAAAAAATACTTTATATACCTATTCATCATTTCATCATCACAAAACAAACAATTTTTCTGCCTCTTTCGGTCAAGATTGCAGTACTACTGCAAATTCCAAAATTATTTCATTTTTTATTGTGACCAGACACGCTACTACACTCAAAAATATATTATGGTGTTGGCAGTTTAGTATATTTCATTTATGATATTATGATGATGACAATTTTTGACATTGACATGATAAAAAGTTTAAAATCGTCACCATAATTGTCTCTCAAGTATGAATCTTCATAATAATCATTTATAAAGTGTAAGTGCAAAAAGCAACGACACGCAAATCGAAATCAAGAAATTTCCCCTTTTTTTCTCAGACCCAAAACCAAAAGCTTCTCAGCGTGTGAGTGAGAAAGGTCTAATATTATCAACAGCATAAGCATAAACAATTACATAAAAATTGTTTTAGATTTAAAAGGCCAAAATTTTCTTCACAGAGTAAGCAAATAACATACAGTTATAGTTTAGTAAGAGTACAAAAACATAGTCATTAGATTATGTGAATTATGGCAAAATAATAATTTGGCTAGAAAGACTAAAATGCACACACACAGCCATCATCAGGCCAGGTCAACAACATTTTTTTTAAAGGAGAAAACTAGTAATTTAAAAAAAAGAAAAATACACGATTATTAATACACCACAATGGAAAGAAAGAGGGTTAGTTAAATTCTAATTTTTAAAAAGCATGTCTGTTTTTTAAATCAAATTTAAACCAGACGAAGTTCTTTCATGATAAGAATAAGAAGAATCTTTTCGTTTTCCTTTTTTTAAATTGCTAGGCTAGTAGGGACGAAGATTACTGCACTAATCTATTTAGCCGAGAAAAAATATACATCTCACACCTGTACCTGTCGTATTATGAGACTTATGACCTAAGCCAAATCCGTCTCAAAAGCTCTTCAGAACACCTGCAATTTTCAATTTTATACCATTTATTAAAAATTGAATAATACTTTTTCCTTAACAGACGTAACTTTAAAGTGGTTTTAACTCTTATTTAAAAAAAACTTTAAATTACTGCTTTTTACTTTTTATGCATTTGCACCTTTTGTAAATGTGGGGTGGGGATTCTGTTCCTGCTATATACTTTGTTGTAATGTTTACACAGGTTAAATGGGAAAATTACTATAATTTTACCAATGAAATAAGTTATCAATTACGGAAAAGAGAATTATGTTTTCTGAAAAGCAAATTTAGGTAACTAATAATTTACTACTAACTACAAGTTATCAATACGTGAAGTATATATTTTAGCACGATTACGTGTGTTAGATGTTCACACGTGCCGCCGCATCTACATAACATTTATAAAGCAAAAAATGCGGATTTGTGGCAAAAAAAAAATTAATGCACTATTATGTTACTTCATTCTTTTTTTAGTATTTACGATTCAATTAAAAATATCGAATGGCTATTTTTTAAATTTTTACAAGAGACATGAAAGAGTTTCTTTTATCACCGCAAAAAATGTTTAATGCTTTAGTCTACCTAATTGATTGATCGGCGGATATAAAGTTATGCGCTGCGCATCATTAAGACTAACTTGGGTTGTGAAACAATTTGTAAAAATAGTACTACTTTTCGTTATAAAAGTGTAAAAACAATTTGTAAACTAACTAATGACAAATTGAGATACGATACAAACATGCCCATAATGCTATATCTTAATCATTTCAAAAAACCTTTTTCTATTTATTTTTTAAATTTGTTTTCACACGTGCAGTGCACCAGTTTTGTGTCGAAGCCAAAAGTAAATACAAACACAAGCAAATTATCTATAATCACATAGTATGTATTTACTTTAACCTCACACTTAACAGTTAGCTTTTCTTTTTTTGCTCTAATCGATGCCTGAGGACACATTAGCGTACTACTATTTGTTTCAGCGTAATAATCTGTTGTCCACAGGCGACAGAAACCATTAGAAAGCTAAAAAAGATAACAACGTACGGTTCCATTTTTCCGCTTCAAGAAGAAAACCATTAATTGCTGTACTAACAGCGTACTTTTCTATTTATCATTACATATTTTTCTTTGTGGTAAAAGCCATGCATGTAAATATTTTAACCAGCAACAAAAAAAACATCGTTAATTTTACCGACATCAACCACACAGTTTTCTTGTAAAACAATGAAATGAAGAACGAAATGTGAAGTAAATGGGTTTAAAAAATATAATTATGATGATGATAACATACTAGTATACAAATATACACGTGCTGATGTCCATCATCATCATAATCTATGATCTTTGAGTTTAGATGAGGAAGAAATTGAAATGAAGATTTTGAAATTATTGTTTAAAAAAAGCAAGTTATTATGTGATAGCATCGATCACAATTAAAAACACTCAGACCGTGTAGCATTTATTGATAAAATTTATCGAATAATAAAAATGAGCTTTGATTTGATTTGCACAAAAAATTTGTAAGTAAATTCACCAAGTAAAGCCGCTTAACAAGTTTAACTGATTTGATTTGTTTGATTTGGTATTCGGCTTAATGAGAGATGAACTAATCGATAAAAAATGTAAAATCTATGCAGTGTGCAATTATTTAAGTTAACGAGCGTTCAGTTTGTTGCCGAAAAAAATCTTCCGTGTTTCAAATATTGATGTGGGATCCCCGGCCGAGTGACAGGGGTACATGTGCCTGTGCACTTATAAAGTTGTAATTATCATTTAAAAGATATGATAACCAAAGGCAACTTTTAAAAATTAATTTTTGAAAATTAAAGAGGAGCGTTAGATAGGATTGTAATAATTGGTTGATTTTTTATGGTCATGGTGGATGGATGGAATGCATTACCACCCAATTATAGTAATTAATTTTTTAGACAAATTGAGTGCAAGTTGAGCAAATTTATCATTTAATGATGGCAGACGAAGGGGAAGGACAAAAGTCCCGTAAAAGTTTGGAATCTGGAAAGCCAGAGGGTGGTGGTGGAGGTGAAGGTGAGGGGGGAGATGGACCTCCACCATTAACTGAGGAAGGAGGATCTTCAACTCAACAGCAAAGAACCTCTTTAACTGAAAAGAGGGCCTCCACTACGGAGAAAAGGTCATCGGTTACATCCGAGAAAAAAGCTTCTTTGACAGAAAAACGAGCATCAGCCACCGAAAAGCGATCCTCGGTAACTGAAAAAAGGGCGTCTCAGTCTCAGACCCAAGAGGAAGGAAGTACAACCCAACAAAGAGGGTCACTGACAGACCAGCAACAACGAACCTCGTTAACCCAACGAGAAGGGTCAGGGTCACAAAGAGGATCTTTATCTAAGCAAAGGACAAGTTTGACCCAGGAAAGGACATCTTTAAGTGGTCAACAAGGTGGTGAGTCCACAACTCAGCAAAGAGGTTCCTTAGCGGAGCAACGCACTTCCAACGCTGGCCAACAGCAAGATGGCACTATGGCGCAGGGTCAGACAAGTGAATCTTTGGCAAAGAGGAAATCTTCAATGGCTCAACAGCGATCTTCTTTGACTCAACGGAAGTCGGTAACTTTAAAGGAAGCTTCAACCCAGCCACAGGATATTGGAGTGGGTGGGGATTATGGCGAGGAGGAAGGTGAAGGTTATGGTGAAAATGAAGGTCGTGACGCTGACACCGAACCATTAGATTCATTTTGCCAGGATCACATTCGCATTCCACCCCAATTACCAAATATCCTCAAGCAATTTACAAAAGCTGCAATAAAAACTCAGCCAAGGGATCTGGACAGGTGGGGAGCTGCTTATTTCCGGGCCATGGCTGAAGGTCAAGTTCCGCCGGTAAAGGAAACATTGGAGTATCCCGCTGTAGAGAGTAAAGATGGCTTAACAGTAGGTCTTCTTCGTGTACTTGATAGACAGGTGAGTTGTGAGTTTTAGTGAGGATAATTGGCTAATTAAAAATTTCACTCTTAAAAATATTATGACGACCACGACCACACACGCAACCTTTTTTTTTTATGATTAATGTTAATTGCTTGAATCTAGCTAAAAGATAGTATGGTGTCAGTGGACAAAGTGAGACTAAAGTGGATTGCCCTCTGCCTTGACGAGCGAGCATTTAATGAGATCATCGAAATAGGTCGTTTCGATGATGGCGAGCTCATCGACTGGAAAAAGATTTTGGCTATTTTGTGCACATCTCTCGGAACTGTAATTAGAAAAAAAATGAAACAATTTATTTTTTCAACATGTTTGTCAACTGTAGCGTGCATGTTCTCGCGTGATGAGTGTCATGTCAAACAAAAAAGTTTAAATAACGTGACAAACTTTTCCTTTTGTTTTTCAATGCTTGACCACCTACCTTGTCTTGTTGCTGTTCACAAATAAAGAATCTCACTGATACAATGAGAGTAATTTGCCAAGTCCTCACTGAACAAAAGGAAGGAGGTGACCCTGTAATTCCCTACGTGGTTTGGTGGGAGCTGTACCTATTCCTTGCGCGACTTGATGGTACTATCCCTGCAAAGCAGTTACAAGAAGTTAATGACTTTTTGGTGCGAAGGGCTCATGCAAAGTTTTGTCTGATTGGACCCTCAGATTTTCTTCATGTTGATTGCCCACCTTTATACTAAACTAATTAATTCACAAACTACAAAATAAACCGATGGCTCTCTCTGGTAGTATTATAAATGAAATATATTTGAATTGAATGCAAATTAAATAAAACAATGTTAAGTTGCAATAAAGAAGAGTAATTAAGTTTATTGATTTAAAAAATCTTTTAAATAAACACTTATTTATTATTTTAGTTTATAAAACTGTTTGTTTAAAATTATCATGTCATTTCGCCTGCCTAAACACAACACTGAACAAAGTGCACCATCACATCATTCATCAGCAGAAAATAGCATAAATGGCTTGTATAAATGCATTCAAGTTTTATCATAGAATTTCGGGGCCACGCGAGACCAACTCGCGCCCCATCCAAAACCAGGCATTTTTGGCTCTGCCCATCTGACACCCGCTCAGCTGCTGCTCTCTGCTATCCTCCTTCAATAACAAACATAATTACCCTTCAAATTTGTTAATTAACATTCTGTCCAAACCAGTTAAATAAATTGTGACACACAATTATTTCAAAGTATCTGCATCTGCACTGAGCTAACAAAGCTTATTTTTTAACAATGGATAAGCCAGTGTCAAAACCAACTCTTGCAGATACTCGCGTCGAACTGGCAGAATTAGTTAAAAGGCGAGCAGAGATTGCAGAAACGCTGGCAAATTTGGAACGCCAAATTTACGCCTTTGAAGGGTCATACTTGGAGGATACTCAGTTGTACGGGAATATTATAAGGGGATGGGACAGATATCTTGCGGGGGCATCAGGCTCCACAAAACCAAATGCAAGCAGCAGTGCATCCCAAAATACCAAATCGACAGATAAGCGTAATCGAAAATTTAAGGAGGCTGAGCGTCTCTTTTCCAAGTCTTCCATAACGTCGATGGCAGCCGTGTCAGGGTATGCAGATCCCTCAGGGGACCGAAATAATAGCGATAAGGACAGTGAGGTGGAGGCGGATGACACCGCAAGCAATGCAGGAGGTGGAGGTGCCGGTTCCTCAAGTAATAATAGTCATCATGGTGGGGGTGCGGGTGGAGTAGGTGGAAGCAGTGGACATTCCAAGTCTCATCATCACCATCACTCTACATCAGCCTATGATAATACCCTGGGCAAGTTGTCAAAGTCTTCCCATCGAATTAAAAAAACAGAGAAGAAATCTCGACATAAGAAATAAATATGTATTTTTTCTAAATAAAATGGATCTCACAAGTTATTATTAATTTTCCATTTAAAAAATCGTCATTGTTCTGAAAAAAAAAAAACATTTTTGTATGTAGAACTATAAGAATAATATGTTGTTGTGTTGAAAAAAATAAGGTTTTGAATTTAAAGTATGTATCTTTTTTACTATAATTTAAATGGTAATTATAGTCAGTACGTTATAAAAATATTTAAAAACACTTCAAATGAAAAATGGTGATATATAAAAATACTTAGAGGAAGGTTTTTTGTATGAATTCAATGAATTTATTGTACATAAATTGTACAAATATGTATGTAAACTTATTAGGTATATTTAACATTTAAGTCACTTTTTTATATATTGCTTCAAAACTTAAAAGTATTTGGGTATTTAAGTTAAATTTTGTTAAATAGATCAAAAGATACTGAAAATACTTATCTAACTAAGCAAGTGATATAGTACACAAGAAAATAGCTCTTCTGATGATACGATGATATGTAATTGATTTAAAATTACAGACAGGCAATTCAATAGTTTAATTTTTTGGAGTAAATCATTGTTCACAAAACCCATTTAATGAAATACATTAAAGATAAACGTGACAAAAAATTCAAAATTTGTAAAAAAAAAAATGTTTACAAACAACAATACGCTTACAAAAACCCATAAACATTTTTTTCTAGATAAGATAACCAATCTAAAACTATGCATTGATGTAAATAGTTAAAATTGAATAAACGAATTCATGTTATTAGTGATCATGTTTCTAATACACTGGATGCAAAACTTAATAATGATACTGTAATTGATTGTATATTTCATATTGAAAAAAGTACTAAATAAAGTGTTACAGTAAAGCGTTGTACTAAATTGATACCAAAACTGATTTAAAGTTGTTAACTTTGATTAATATTTCAATTAGAATTTTCATAATCCCATCTTTAAATCACGACTTGGTCGACGAGTGGAATAGGCATGTTCGTTTCATTCCCGTTTCGCTGGATTTTCTTTTTAATCATTATCGCATACTAACTAATAGTTTGATTAAGTTTACTAAATTAGTTACATCAATTAATCATTAACACTCCAACAATGCGTCCAAAATCTCAATCAATTCTTCCAAGAATGCAACATGGCATTTGCCAAAAATGCTTAAATTTTGAAGCACTGCACACTTCACCAAACACCAAAACAAAGATATTTGGTGCATTGTTTACTTCACCTGGGGCACTCTGCGAAGCCGGCCAGTTTGATGCTTTTTGTCAAGCTGAGTCTAACGTAAAAATACTTTACACACAAGCACAACAATTTTAATTGAAGTGACCTATTTAAACTAAATTAGTTTGACATAACTAGCAGTTTCGAGGATGAAGATGACCCTTGATGGGGTTCCAGTTGAGGAGGAGCCTGACCTCACAATCACTAAAAGTTTCAATAATACCAGCAGCAGAGACGTGAAAGATGTGAAAATAAAATCAGAGAAGGAGTCTGGGGGCAGTGGGGGATCATCTTCATCAAAGATTAAACGGGAGAGAGATAGGGAGAGCAAAGATGTTGACGATAGTGGTAGGGATAAGGGGAAAAGGAGGGAACGAAAGCGTTCCAGGTCAAGATCACGTTCCCCAAAATGGGGATCACCTCCAGCTGCGCCAAGGAAAAGATCCCGTTCAAAGTCACCAAAGAGAGAAAAGGATTTGAAGTTGAAGCGAAGATCTAGATCCAGGTCAAGGGAAAGAGATGATAAGAGAAAGGACAAAGGGAAGGATAAAGATAAGGAAGGGAGGAGCAAATCCACTCCAATTAAAAAGGATCCGATGGATAGTGTCAAGGAGGAAGGGGAGGAGGATGATGATGACGTGCAAAGGAAGTCGAAGAAGGAGCCATTGTCACTGGAGGAATTGCTGGCGAAAAAGAAGGCGGAAGAGGAAGCCAGAAGCAAAGTATATAAAACATTCATACTAATTATAATTTTAACCATTTTGAATTATTTTTTTACAAAGAGAATAGGTTGTTTCTAACTTTTTGTTGTGTTTTTGTGTTGTTTAGCCCAAATTTTTGACAAAAGAAGAGCGAGCAGTGGAGGCATTGAAGCGTCGACAGGAAGAAGTGGAAATGATCCGGAAACGTATGGAAGACGAGCGAAATAAGCGTCAAACCTTCCAACGGGAAGCCGATGACACTCGGCGTTCAGACAGGGAGCGTGATCAAAGGCGTCGTGAAAGAGAAAGGGAACGCGAACGTGAGCTTCGTCTGCGAGAAAAGGAGGCGATTGAAGCAGGGGCGAAGGATCCCAAAGCAGCGGCGGCCGCCGCAGTTGCCGCAGCTGCTGCTAATTCTGGTGATCATAATGAAAAGGATAAGGAAAAAGAATTAAATGCAATTAAGGACCGGTATTTGGGTGTAGTCAAGAGGAAAAGGAGAATGAGACGGTTGAACGAAAGAAAGTTTGTGTTTGATTGGGATGCAACAGAGGATACCTCCGTGGATTATAATCCGATTTACAAGGAACGTCATCAAATTCAGTTTTTTGGCAGAGGTCACGTGGCAGGAATTGATATCAAAGCGCAGAAGAAAGATCAGTCAAAATTTTATGGAGACTTGCTTGAAAAACGGAGAACAGAAGCAGAGAAAGAACAAGAGAAGGTCAGGTTGAAAAAGGAAAAGAAGAAGGAAGACAAGCAAAAGTGGGGTGATCGTCACTGGAGCGAGAAAACAGGCCCAGAAATGAATGAACGTGATTGGCGTATCTTCAGAGAAGATTATAATATCACAATTAAAGGTGGACGTATTCCCAACCCAATTAGGACATGGAAGGAATGTTCCATTCCGGATAATATTATTGAAATCATTAACAAAGTTGGTTATGATGAGCCCACTCCAATTCAGAGACAAGCTATACCGATTGGCTTACTCAATAGGGATATCATCGGTGTGGCGGAGACAGGTTCAGGAAAGACGCTTGCGTTTTTAATTCCATTGCTGGTTTGGATTGGCTCTTTGCCTAAAGTGGAGTTTGCAGCTACTGTGGATCAAGATCAAGGGCCTTACGCTATAATTTTAGCGCCCACTCGTGAGTTGGCGCAGCAAATTGAGGAGGAGACGAATAAATTTGGGACGCCTTTGGGTATCAGAACTGTTGCTGTGATTGGAGGTTTGTCAAGGGAGGAGCAAGGGTTTAGACTGAGAATGGGTTGCGAAGTAAGTAAAAATCATAGTTTATCAATGATAAACATACGTGGATAAGAATTATTCTCAATAAACTTTAATTTGGATTTTTAATTGTTTTTTTTTAGATTGTTATTGCAACTCCTGGTCGTTTGATTGACGTGTTGGAGAACCGCTACCTGGTCCTTAATCAGTGTACCTATATTGTCCTCGACGAAGCTGATCGTATGATTGACATGGGTTTTGAGGGTGACGTACAAAAAATTCTTGACTTTATGCCAGTTACAAACCAGAAACCCGATTCGGAGGAAGCTGAAGATGAAAATGCCCTCATGAAAAACTTTTACTCTAAAAACAAGTACCGCCAAACTGTCATGTTTACAGCTACTATGCCTCCAGCAGTGGAGCGCCTTGCCAGATCATATCTGCGACGACCTGCTGTGGTCTACATTGGTTCAGTTGGAAAACCCACAGAAAAAGTGGAACAAATTTGTTACATCGTTTCAGAAGGAGAAAAGAGGAAGAAGCTGCTGGAAATTTTGGAGCGTGGAGTGGAACCTCCAATTATCATTTTCGTCAACCAAAAGAAAGGAGCCGATGTTTTGGCTAAAGGATTGGAGAAACTTGGCTACAGCGCTTGTACCCTTCACGGAGGAAAAGGTCAAGAACAGCGTGACTACGCTTTGCAAAGTCTTAAAAGCGGAAGTAAAGATATTCTCGTGGCTACGGATGTCGCCGGTCGTGGTATTGATATTAAAGATGTTAGTTTGGTACTCAATTACGACATGGCTAAGAGCATTGAAGACTACACCCATCGTATCGGACGTACTGGTCGTGCTGGAAAGAATGGTGTTGCCATTACTTTGCTTACAAAGGATGATTCCCCGTTGTTTTACGACTTGAAAGCCCTTTTGGCTAATAGTCCATTGTCTACTCTTCCTCCAGAGTTGGCTAATCATCCAGATGCTCAACATAAACCTGGAACTGTTGTGACGAAGAAGAGACGGGAAGAAAAGATTTTTGCTTAGATTTAAAACACATTTTTAAGTACACATAAACAAATCATAAAATAAAGCATTTTTTTAGTTTTAATTACTGAAATGGTTAGTAAATGGTTAATTACTATATTCTCATTATATAAATTATTGTATAGTATTGTATGATATGATGATGTCGTATAATAAAGTATAACGTGTTGACGTTAATTTCAGTTAAAAGAAAAAGCGATTTCAGACAGTTAAATGCGTTGAGTTAAAGTAAAGTTAAAAGCTTTTTGATACGCACAGGCTCATGGCTCATTATTAGTATGTCGGGGTAAAATAAGACGTACCGCTTTGCATAGTCGGACATGTAACATCGCAAAATAGGTGATTTTGTTTTGCTTCTGATTTCTCGTCACCTTCATCAAAGTCACCACTTCCATTTGACATGTAAACAAAAGCCTATTTTAGGTCAAAGTCCAAATTGATTAAGTTAACCAAGTTATTTCACTCAACTGCTCAGTGAATAATTTATACGGTAATTTTATAAAAACACTTAGCTGTTACATTTCTGTAGTATTTAGATCATCACGTGTCGGATCACCTGATTTCGAACTTTTTCCTAATTTATAATTTTCAGGCTGACTAATTCGCCATTTATTAACGACCAGGGACAAGTAAATCCGGGGATAATCTTCCTAGAAGTTGCTGAAGAACTTTAACAGCTTTAATTAACTGATTATACACCATGTTGCGACAATGTGCTCCTCTTGTCAGGTAAAAAATCACAATATACATCCAAAAATGATTAAAAAGTGCATTGAATTGTAATTCAAAGTCAGATAAATTCATGGTAAGAATAAGAATATTAAAATTGTGTTTTTTTTAAATAGACGAAGCCTGGGTACTCCCAAGGTCTCCGCAGCCTTGACCTGCTCCAGTGTCACCTCAAGAAATAAGCATACTCTTCCAGACCTCCCTTACGATTATAATGCATTGGAACCCGTGATATCCGCAGAAATCATGCAGATCCACTACTCAAAGCATCATGCCACCTACGTTAACAATTTAAATGTGGCCGAAGAGAAGCTCGCTGAAGCCAAAGCTAAAAACGACGTCAGTGCCATAATTGCTCTTGCCCCAGCCATTAAATTCAACGGTGGTGGCCACATAAATCATTCCATCTTCTGGCAAAATTTAAAGCCAAAGGGAAGCGGCGAACCTACCGGAGCTTTAGCTGACGCGATCAAGAAAGACTTTGGCTCAGTTGAAAATATGAAGAAGCTCCTGTCAGCCGCCACAGTCGGTGTGCAAGGTTCCGGATGGGGATGGCTGGGTTATAATAAAGCAGCAAAGCGTTTGGAAATCACTACCTGTGCTAATCAGGATCCATTGGAGGCCACCAAAGGATTAGTTCCATTGTTTGGAATTGATGTGTGGGAACATGCTTACTATCTGCAGTATAAGAACGTAAGGCCTGATTATGTTAATGCCATCTACAAAGTGGCCAATTGGGAGGACGTAGCCAAGCGTCTGGAGAAAGCATCAAAGTAGAAAGCACATCGTAAAACTGATTTATGAACGAGTATAGTCAAATATAAGTCCCAATTGACCCTTCATTACATAATATGTCATGTAAATATTTACTTAATCGCCTTTATCTTGTATGTAATCATCATGATTTCTTTCTTGTTTGTACATCGTATAGTGAAAGACGCTTATAAATGACATGTAATTTTTCTCCTGTACGTCAGTAAACAGTATAAATGATTGATGATCATATTTAATGAATTTCGTATGTACTGCATGATTTGATTTGTCATACAACAAATGGAAGTATCATGATAATTTATTATTTCATATAACTGAATACACATATTATCACCTAATCTCTATTAATTAAAAATCATGTTGTAACGCTTGGATTGTACGTTGTACTCATAATTTATACCTTTTTCAAGCGTTAACAGATCAGTACCACCATTAATTGCACTAATTAGTTAAATATTAAAGCTTTTCGTCAAAGTCCATAAAGAGAAAAAGGAGACAAACTCCACAAAAAATATAACTAACTTAAATTGGTTTGGTATAAGCACACAAGTGACAGGGAAGATAAGAGAGAGGCACTCCCACCACATGTGCACCAGATACCAGATCTGCTGAAGTTTTTCCCCTTTTTTTGAACAATGACTTTAACGAGATTTCTAGTCGAACGAAAACAGTTGCGTAATTAATTATGTTTTCATACATATTATGTAACTACTAATATTTCACTCAAACACAAATTATGTCAACAAAAATAGTCTTAAATTAAGTCTCATCTATTTTTGATTTCACTCTCTACGTATCATTATCACCGATAAATTGGTGGACATACTACTAACAAACTTATATAATTTATATTGATAAATTTTCACTAATATTTATAATCACTACTGCTGCTGAGTGTTTTCTTGAGCTTCTTTATCTTTTCCTCCTAGATATTCATAATTTACGAATCTAACTCCTTGGGTTACTTGAGCCACTTCATTAGTAGCATGGCAGGCAAGCAGTAATAAATTCCGGGGTTGAACACGCCAGGCAAATCTCATAAACATTAGTGAATACAGGCAGAGGGCTGAAAAGTTTAATCACAACAAAAATCAATTTTTAACTCATGAATTATAAACATGTGAAAAATATCAATTAAGAAATAACACTTAAACTTTAGCAAGCAACTTACCCAACGTCATTTTCCCACTAATATATTTAGGATGTTTCCTTGTATCTGCGATTGCAGCTATTGGAATGCCCCAGTTGGCTACTGGTCCCCAAAAATGGGTACTGAAGGAAGTAATTTTCAATTATTTAGATATTTATGATTTTTAAAGAATTTTTACGAATGATAGAATTGTTTAGTTTTGAAATTTTACCTCATGAGGTAATCCCGCATCTCCTTGGACTTGAGGGAGTCCAACCCTTTTCGTATTAATGCACTAGCCATTTTAAAAATTTGTTAAATTATCCCTTTCTCCTGGAAAACTTTCTGCAAAACCAAAAATTACACACCAAAATTATAATTTACATCGGTCTCTATTGCACTTCTACATAAGCGATACGCCTGGAATGAAATGCAGTTTTTAGGCTTCACACTGGTATTACTAGGACATTTTTTTAACTATTCATATAAAATGATTATAATTAGCATTCATCTTCTCACCTTATCTGGAGTAAATGTGAAGGGAACTCGGTAAATGACCAGTATCAGCTGCGAAGCAGATGGTGATGGTGTGGCCGTGTGGAGGAATGTGACTGAAACACTTTGAAGCTCCTTTTCTGTGACGTCTGCAGACTCTGCACTCTGCACCTGTAGTCTGTACGCTTCTTTTGGGTGAATTGTTGTGCAGTGCATGGGAGCTTTTACTTTTTTCATGTAAAAATGGATGCAAAGTTGCAAAATTGTGTGAAACTTTTTTCATTGCATCATTTAGCGTTGGCGTGATGGATTAGTTGAAATTGGACTGGGGCTGGATATAATTCATGTACCGCTGTCGCTGTTATCTAAATTGCATTAATTCTATTCATATGACATCCAATTTCGTTTAATGGCACGGCACAAGGTGTTTTATTGGATGGTCGATTCCAAAGACCCAAGTTTGCTGTTAGGAAATTGCAATGCAAGCTAGGTGGACATAGACAAGACGACCGACAACCAACCAAAAAAGCATGTAATTACAATAATCATAAAGACAGCAGTATTAATAGCCTGCCTGTTAGCTTAGCTGACAAAAATGGAATAATTAAAAAGTTAAAGACTCTACACTCTCCATTTCATGTTATCAAGATTTTGTTGCACGCAATGTACACGCATGCATGCGAGGCAGGGTGGCACCATGCCGTCGTTAATGGAATGGAATATTGATCTAAGAATCTGACTGTATGCATGGTTTAATTGCAATACAAAATCCACATAATAATTCTTTTCATATAATACTAATACACACATTAAGTATTAATCGAACAAGGAACTAAACTTGTAAAAAATTGGTGATTGTCGAAAATACACACTACATTCGCATTCTATTAAAAAGGACACATTTAATACCGTATGAGGATCAATACATAATGCACACACCTTGTTTAGGTTTCAATTTCATTTGGGAATGAATTATGATTATTATGGTTCAGTCCAGACTCCAGCAGACTAGAATTTCCAGTATGAACACACGCTGGAAAAATACGAATATATGGAAAACTTTACCACGTTACACTAAGGTGCAGTTGGGGATTGATTGAATGAAGGTGAAAGGTGAAATGAAACACATGTCTTTCAAGAAGGAAATGAATGGCTCGTGGCAAAGGTTTGTAATTGCGTCAACGGTGCCTGGCCTGTTTATGATGCTAATTTCATTGCATTGCTAACTACTAGTTATATTTAGAATAGGATGACTGTGTGGAACTCAGGAAGATGTGTGAGTATGCTGATCCGTGCTAGTTCAGAGGTAAATCATGTGAAATTATGAAAACAAGTACATGAATGAACTTAAAATGGTGCATATTACTTTTTTCGATCCAGACAAACTGCACTTCCAAATTAAACTAATATGCTAGTGAAATTCTGAATTCAATTGATATTTAAGCGTTTTATTTCAATGTACAAAATGACACTTGAACTTTTACAAATTATTAAGAAACTTTTACGAACAAAAACATGCAATTAGATAAAAAATAATCATGAAACCGGTATACACACTACAATTACAATACTTAGCATAACTGTAGGATATTGAAACAATTATTTAAAAGAAACAATAATAGATAAAAACTTCTGATATTACAAATTACGACTTAGTCAAAGAAATCTCATTAAAACATTTTGGGGCAACTTGAACTTCATGATAGAAGCCGATAGATAATAGATAATTTAAGTTAATTTCATAATAATTATAGTAAAAACTTAAAAATGAACAGTAAAATTAAATGATAATTATAAACACGTTTTAAATTATTTCTCCTTTAAACCATCCTTCTCTGAATAATAACCTTGCGTTGCTTGTCAAAAGTAAACTTATTCTGCTTGAACAAATCACACTCGTAAAACGCGAAAACTGAATGAATATTCATTTGGTTGGCTTTCTCCACAAAGTCCTTCTCATTAATCTCCACGTAATCTGGCACAGCTCTGTACCTGTTCTCCAAGTAAACAGTTTGTTCTGCCACCATATTCTTAATGATAAACAGCAGCAATTCATTGTTGTCCTTTCTGTATGTCAAATAGCGGCTGAACTGCTTCTTCATTTGTCTTCTGACGCTAAACTTTTGTGTATCAATGAAACTCTCCAAAACAATGCGAATGGACATGTTGATATCATCATCATTGACATACTCCCTCAAGTGAATCTTGGCATGAGCCTCCGCAATACGAATCATGCATTCAATGTGCCTCACAGTAATTGGGATACTTCCGGTGGCCATAGACTCCCTTCTGAGCTCACTGTACAGATGAGCCACACGATCTCCATCCATTCCACTAGATTCCAACTTGGGACGGCAAGTTTGTCTTGCGTAAATCAAATACTTTTGAAGTAAATCTTGTGGAATCTTTTCAGCTTTGGATACTGGCTCTTCCAATTCCATCTCTTCAGCATCTCCCTCGTTCCTCTTGCCACGACCATTGTTCGATGGAGTTTGCATGTCGTCCATGTCAATATCTTCATCCTCGTCTTCCTCTGTCTGGGCGTAGTGGGGATGATGGCGGATGTGAGAATTGATGACGAATTTTGCAAGACGTTCATCTACTTCCGGATCTGGGGTATCACGAACCACGCATAAGATGTCGAAACGGGAGAGAATGGGCTCAGTTAAATCAACGTTTTCAGAGAAGGTCAAAGATGAGTCGTATTGACCACCCATGGGATTAGCTGCAGCCATGATGGCACATCTTGCTTTCAAGTTGGTGACGATACCGGCTTTACTGATACTGATGCTTTGTTGTTCCATGGCTTCGTGGATACTTGTTCTGTCTGCGTCATTCATCTAAAAATTACAACGCAGGAAGGAATTATTAATAAATTATTAGTCATAATCACAACAGCGACTGAATTGATAGTAGCCTATTTTGAAATAGTTTACCTTATCAAACTCGTCAATAAGACAAACGCCTTCATCAGCAAGTACCAAAGCACCGGCTTCCAGAGTCCATTCTTTTGTCACCGGAGACCTTTGAACGTAAGCTGTAAGACCAACAGCAGAGGCTCCTTGACCAGTAGCATAAACACATCTTGGAGCTGTCTTCTCCACATACTTTAAAAACTGACTTTTGGCAGTTCCTGGATCTCCGCAAAGCAACACGTTGATATCCCCCCTGACCTGATGCTTGTGTCCAGGGTTCTTCCTCACACCACCGAACAAACTTAGCGCAAGGGCCCTCTTGATATCATCATGTCCATAAATGGATGGTGCGATACTGGCAACAATTCTGTTAAAAATACGGTCATCCTTGCTCAATGCAATAATAACTTTGACATCTTCATCCGTAAGAGAGTGAAGATTAGACTTGTCATCCTTCTTCATGATGTAATTTGCCAAGATAACAGTGGAGAAAACTGGAAAGCCTTGCTTAATATTCAAACTTCCATCATAAGTATTAGTGTAGATTCCTGTCAAATCAACCTCATCTCCAGGCTTGCACATGTCAGTCAAGTCGCTCAGACAGATGACGTCCTTTGATCGTGGCAATCTTCCAGGAGGTACCTTTCCAGGACTCTCTTGAATCACCAAACGCTGATAATTTTGATAAATAGTTTTCTCCATATTTAAGGCAAAGGGGCCTGAACGCTGACATTCCACACAATGGCTTGGCTTGGTTTCAGCTCCTTGTTGTTGGATAAATGGTCCCAAAATGTTACCACAACCAAGACAGTCATACATACAAACTGATAGTTGGGGAAGGACTCCAGTGGAAGATGTAATTACTCCAGTAACTCTAACCATTTGATTCAAGTGGAGTTGACGGAGTGACCGCAAATGTTCGGTTAAAGGAAGATTTGTAATGCGCACATGAATGTCTTGGGATACCCGTCTATAGTGTTTAAACATGGTAAACACAAGAGCCCTGAAAGCCTCATCCAGGATTTCCAACATTTTCAAAGGAGCCTCTGGCAGGAAGAAAGCCAAGATTTGTTCACCAGTTGCCAACTGATGATAGCACACTTCAACAGAAGTCTTGTTGTCTTCACACATTTTCCTGATCTTTTCCCTGTAAATGTGCACACCTCTTGTGTCAGTGAAAGTTGAGAGGAAATGCTTGAAACGATTGACAATTTCACTTCTTGTTCCCGGCATAACAATCCATTCTTGAACGGGCATTCCACGGGTATCTTCCAGGTTATCCATGGACTCAAACTCAGCTTCCTCAGGCTTATCAATAGACAAGTCTGTGTCTCCGCTGTAACGACGGGTCTTCCTCCTACGACTTGGAAGCATGTCATCCTCCCCATCGTCATACAACAAGCCCTTTCTCATTCCCTTATGTCTCCCCTCAGCACGATCTCTTTGTCGCATAAGCCTTTCAGCTTCCAATCTTCCTTGAAGGGATACTTCCGACACATCTGAGTCATCCAGCATTTCCGGGTCGTAACGATCCTGGTGGGGTAACGCCCTGTAGTCTCTTTCCATGTTATCCCCAAAGAGATCCTCACCATCAGACTCCGACTCATAAGGAACCTCATCGTTCATGTGACGCAAAGGCTCGTCACTCAATGCACTAGCTGCAGCAGAGCTTTGAATGGAGGGTGATCGTGAAGCACGACGCCTACGGCTTCTAGGCATCACTGGACGAATGTCTTCATCAGGATCCTCAGCAATCAATTCATTGTCACTGTCATCAGTGGCGTGACCTCCCCGGACATCTTCATCCTCGTTAGGAAACATGTCAATAAGTTCGCCATCACTTTCATCTCCGTTGCTCCGTACGCTAGCACCTCCATTGCGGCGTCGATCATTCCAAGACTAAAATTACAAAAATCAAATTATTATAATCATCCTGCCTTTATCTTTGAGCTCTTATTTAAAAATATCAAATTCACTGTTTGTCAAAAATCAACTTACCATGATGGCTGTATAATAAAGTAAAGGCACTCACTGTTCAACTTTAAAGGAATCACTTTGATTAACTAAATATTTAATTTAGTTCCTATTGGAATTTCAGGTACTTTCGAGTTTTGTATTGTATAACTATTAACTGTTAACAAATTGCTGCAATAACAGCAACTGCGATTTTTGTACTTTTAATTTTAAAATGTCAATGCACTTAAACTTTACTGTGTTCAAAACAAAGGGATTCTTTTGTTCATGCACCTCACTTCAACAAGTTGTGAAAGAAGAAAGACTCTGTCATTTGTCAGCCTGCCTTGTTTTCTGTACTTTTTGGCATTCCAGAGCGCCCAATTTTGTTCGCCCTCGTTTCTACTCTTCAGCTTTACCTTTTTCTTGATTTTCTTTGTTCATTTGAAGGCTGGACGAAGGGGTGTAACGAGACAAGAGACACCCAGGGATACTCTATGGGCCTGAAGATCTTGCGTCACTGTTATCTTCATGTTCAGGCTGAAAGGCATGTAAACAGGATAGGATACCAAAAAGTTAGTACAGCTGAATTGAATTTCTTGGTAAACAGGAACGAAAAGACTAGAACGACAGAGAAGAGTACTACGGAATAGCATGTAACACGACGGCTTCTCGTCAGTTTATAGTCAGCTGCTGCTCGAGAAGTTAGTAGCAATTTAACCTTGAATTTGGTCTGAATCGTTAAATTGTCAGCTGAAGCAATTAAAGTGTTTTGTTGTTCTTTAAAAAGGGTTTAACAAGTTCTAATTCAAAAATGGTAGATTACAGTCGTTGGAAGGATATTGAGGTAATTGCATTCAAAGTTGAATTGGAAGCGGTTAACTTTTTTGTTGAGTAATGCTGTGTGGGTGTGACCAGTGACCATTATTTATCAGAAAGTTAATTTGGGATGTTTTAAATGTTTTGTAGGTGTCTGATGATGAGGACGACACTCATCCAAATATTGACACACCATCCCTTTTCCGTTGGCGTCATGAGGCAAGAGTTCAGAGAATGCAGGAGATGGAGGAAGAGAAAGCAGAAATTCAGAAGAAGAAAGATAAGCTGAAGGACATGAAGAAAAAGTTGGAGGAACTGAAAGAAAAGGGCGAAGATGTCACAGTCAAGGAGAAGGAGTACAATGCAGAAGCTCGGAAACTTGCTGACCATGAAAACGCCTTCGCCAAGAAGGAGAAGTTGAGCCCCTGGAATGTTGACACAATTGCTAAGGATGGGTTCTCTAAAACTGTAATTAACTCAAAGCCGAACAAATCACAAGATACTGAATTGACTGAAGAAGAGAAGGGAAAACGTCTCAAAGATTTTACAAAAGAGAACAAAACGCTGTTGAAGGAGTTTGGGATGTTGAGAAAATTTGATGATTCAAAGAGATTCCTCCAAGAGCATCCCCAGTTGGTGTGTGAAGACACTGCTAATTACCTGGTCTTGTGGTGTATAGAGTTGGCAATGGAGGACAAATTTGATTTGATGGACCACGTTAGCCATCAATGTATATCGATGCAATTTTTGATGGAGTTGGCCAAGCAGTTGGATCGGGATCCTAGAACTTGTGTGTCTTCATTCTTTACGAAAATTGCCCATGCCGAGCAGACCGAATATCAGCACGCGTTTGACTCCGAGCTTGAACTGTTTCGCCAGCGGATTCGAAGAAGGGCGGAGGAGAAAGTTAAGGAATTGATTGATGAGGCAGAGGAGGAGGAACGTCAAGCGAGATTGGGACCTGGAGGACTTGATCCCATTGAAGTATTTCAGTCATTGCCAGAAGTCCTACAGAAGTGCTTTGAAGCCCAGGATATCCCAATGTTGCAGAAAGCCATTGCCGAGATGCCAGAGGAGGAAGCGAAGCTTCACATGAAGAGATGTGTGGACTCTGGACTTTGGTGTCCTGCAAAAGAAGATTCAGAACCGAAGCCAGAAAAGCGTGCAAATACAAGTGACCAGGAAGGCGAAGGAGAAAGTGAGGAGAATGAGAGTAGTGATAAGAAGCCTGAGGAACAGACTGGTGATAACGCAAAGGTGGTGTCCTCTTAATCATTTTTTTTTCTTTTTACTTTGCTTCAAGTCAAACAAAAATCATCGCGTGTATTTATTTGTACTAAAGTAATTTTTAAGTGGAAGAAAAAATTAACTAATAACCGTTGAAATGATGCTTTGTAAGGTTTCGCTTAATAACGCGGACGGGCGTGGAAGTCACATTTGGCCAATACATTTTCCCACTCTTCCAAAATGTAGCCCTGTTATTTTAATAGCTATTATTATTGCATGTCTCTCATATTTTGTTAGTATACAATCCTGATTACATACGTAATAGTAATAAAAACGGTATAATTATGTGCAAAAACTTGCTAAATATTTTGTTAAATTGCTATACTATTTTATTGGCGAACGTACTCGAAAAAAATGGAACCTTCAAAATATCTTGGAGCTGTCCACAAAACTGTTTGGTTCTTTGTTTGAACACGCACTCCTTGCGCCCCCACCAATAAATTCTATCATGAAAAATCATAATCAAAACTCATTACATAATATTTATGTTGCATAATAATTTTGTCATAGAACGTAAATACTAACAGGACTTCGATGTGGTCCCTCCCTACTGTAATCTTGACCAGGGGCATAACAGCATATTGGAGTGGCGTCCCATTGATATTCAAAATGACCTATAATTTGCTTTCCATCTACAGTTTTTGCTGTGATCATATAATTTACAAACTTTTGTTTCCCATCATCCGAGCCTAGTACAATGGGATGGGTGAGAAACTGCTGGATTTCCGGCTTCCATGTGTAAATTTTCCAGGGAGAGCTTTCAGTTGGTTGAGCCTTAAAGTGTCCACCTCTTGGCATCATGTTATTACAGAGGGGATGCATTTGAGTTTTATTTATGTCATTAACTTCGGTAGCAATTACCTTATCACATAAACCTCCTCCATCATTAATAATGTCTACTAAATACTCGTCTTTCCTAGCACCAAGGATTGAGCAACTTGGATGAAAATACAAAATTAGTAAATAAACTCCAACGAGTACTCTCATTTTTACAGAATTCTTTCTTACAAAATCTTGTTAAAAAATTACAAAAAATATGCTTTTCGACTGGTCACGTTTTGTTTGGCGAACTAAATAAAATGGTTTAAAAATATATGCATGGTTTAAAATCGTTAGAATTAACAAAACTATGATGATTTCATTGACCTCAGCAACACGAAGTGAAGCTGACTAAAAAGTACGACAGAGAAGATATTACAATAAAATTTGTAAGCGTTTATTTTTCAGAAATATTATAACAAATTGGTTTACAAACTTAAGCTTTAGGCGCATTTACAATTTTAGATGAATGTATTGATTATTGCAAAGGCTTCTTGTATTTAAACGGGATACTATTTGAGAATCTGCCATGTCATGTTATCCATTCATCCAATCTATTTACTACAACAATGTATTATTGATTTGCACTGTTTGTTACGATACTGATATTGAGTATAAGTTATGGTTTATCTATAATCTATCTATATTAATATATTTTGCGCTTAATAAATAGTTCTAGCTCTAACAGTACATTAGCAAAGTATTGTAATCACAATTTGGTGTTAAATAGACCGACAGAGTCGTGTCTTAATTTATAATTTTTATAGTATAACCGAGACTTTTTAGAGATAAATGCGATGACAAGTGCTCAATGTTACTCCTACACGACAATTGGGACAAGCCCGACTAGAAATTACTGATTGTCTCAAGCAATCAAAACAAAAAAGGTGACCACATGGTGTACTGTAAATTGGAATTCCTTTTCGCTTTAAATCTTGAAATGTATCAAGGCAAATGGGGCATGATTTTATTAATGATCCAGTGTCTTTTTCCTCCTGCTTTGTTTCATTCTTCAACCTTTTCTTGACAGGCTGCTGCCCCTTGGACGAGGCAGCGTCGTCTTCGTCATCATCATTATCCGGATAGTCTCTTCTACCACCCCAAGAAGATCGAACAGGGTAATCTGTGTCTTCGTAAAGTGAACCTGGCCCTGGTCTTCCTTGTCCATGAACATGGCGTTCTCTGTTTCTTTCATTCATGAAAGCGATTACAACAGCGGTAACGACTCCAATTCCGATTCCAAGTAAAAATCTTCCAATGAGCGCTGACATTTTTTTGAAAGGAATAAGTACAAAAGTGATTGTAGAGTATTATTGTAGAAACAGTAATGTTGATTTGAGACTGCGTCTGATCTGATGATTTTGATAATAGTAGTAGTACTGGTGAAATCCAGGAAATTGACTGGTGTTCACGGATTTTTCTGCTGCAGACGAAGGATACGAAGGATGAACCTAAAATATATAAGAACGAATGAATCAATATAGATGCTTTTATAGTTTTCAAAGTGAAAGTACAATTTATAAACAAAACCCGGAATTCGCAATCAACTTACCGAATGAATTAATCTGCTCACCAAAATCTGGTCAAGTACAAGAAAGAAGATGGATATGGATTGATTTAAACCAAACTTAATAATTAAACCTAAACATCATAACTTAAGACAACTTAAAAATATAGTGCTGAAATTTAAACAACAATAATTTCACTAATAAGTCTATAATAGTGGTACGAATTTTGAAATATATGCCAATTAAATTTTTGATTGTATATCTATGCTATGCTATAAATATTTACACTTAAATATATTATATTGATGTTTTAATTAATTTTCCAAAACTTCTTTTGTGCAGGCTGTAGTAGTTCAATGAAGAACGAAGAACTTTGAGATGACTATTGTATTGTTGTGTCAGGCTGAACAATCAGGTCAGGTGATCATTATCATGATCACGTCCACCTTCATTGGCTCAAGGCGGCAACGAGAACGAAGGCTTCATAAGGGCCCAAACTGTGACTACTCCACAGGAAAAAAATTAAA
>JAQIWN010000202.1:0-44510 GCA_034699025.1 Entomobrya cf. arborea Gr-Col-00668
GCCGACTAGCTTTTCTCCTCGCCGCTCTCACTCTAGCTCGACGACTCTGGCTGCTTTCACTTTTTTCTTCTGAATTAACTAGGATCCTCGTCGCAGCTAGCGTCTAGAGGCGTCCACCCCTCGCTCGCTGACTTCACTCAAAAGTTCTGAATATGAACACGTATACCAAATTTCATTTTCTCCCCTTTTCATCAAGTGATCTTACAAACCATTGTGGCACTTAAAAAATAGTACTAAGGTAAAAAAAATAGTAAAACAGTTCTTAAATCTTCAATAATCTCTGGTTAAAATATGAATAAAGACAATGGACTTCTAAGTAAGTCGAGAGTTTTTGATGAATGAAGGCTTCCCGTATTATTTAGGAGATGATCTCCGAAACCAGTCACTTCTTTCACTAATCAATAACAAGTAACAGTTTAAAACGGGAATAAAGCACATGATAAATTTGGTGATAATAAAATGATTTTGTAACTCGCATTTAGCGAAGATAAAACGTACCAAAGTATGCTTTTGTCGTACATTTTAGTTTTAATTCCTTAAAATATGTTTCAATTAAGACATAAAGTATAAAAATATATTACGTTTTCTAGTTCAATTATTGTCAAAAAATTTTTAAAAATCAATTATTAAGTAACATTTAAAGTGTAAATTATTATTAATTCTGATTAAAAGTAAAATTGATTGCACTCAACACTACGATAAAATTGTTAATAATTATCAAAGTGATTATGAATTATGGACTTAGTTATACATTTAACTTGAACTCTAAAATTTCAATTGGCTGTCACGTCAATAGGCGTTTTGTCCTCAAATTTTTTCATAATTGCTTTCATAACCGCAGTCGCAAGTTGTCTAACTGTGTTACAATTTTTTAGAAGACTTGAAGTTACAGGTATCTTGTTACCAAGAAGCGTTTGAATGTTGTTCTTCAATTCAATCAACATCAGCGAGTCCACGCCAAGATTTTGAATATTAGCGTCGTCCATAATAGGTTCATCAGTATCTAACCGTAGTGCAGAACGCAACATTCTCTTAAGATATTTGCCAACAATATTTAATTTGTCAACCTTTTCAGCTGTTGAATTCATTTCCCCCCAAAACGTGTCTGAATCAAGGATATTATTTGACTGGTTGAAATTTTGATGTTGCTTCATTATTTTGTCATCAAAATATGACTTGACAATTGGACAAAGAATGGCCAAATTAGTAAACGATTCAAACTCGCTGAAGCAAACTTGTAGTTTCTGACTTTTCAAAGCCAGTTCCATGCCATTCATCATCCTACTAACACTCACTGGACGAACTCCAGTGATATTTATTTCCTTAGCGCAGCCCACTTGTGCCCATTGTCCCCAATTTACCGAGGTTGCAACAAGCCCCAAAGAGTGTCGATAGTGTGAAAAAGCATCCTCAAAACAGTTCGCTGCTGCATGATTTGGTTGACCCGGAACGCCCATCAATGCTGTGATGGAAGAGTACAGAACAAAGTGCTCCAACTGCGAATCTTTTGTCAAATTGTGTAGGTTCCATGTGCCGGTAATCTTTGGCTTGAAAGTTGCATCAAATGTGTCCCACGTTTGGTTGGAATACAAATTATCTTTGAGCACTCCTGCGCAGTGCATCACTCCTCTGAGTGGCTTACCTTTTACACTAATTTCATCAACAATACTTTTACAATGATTGAAATTCGACACATCACCTAATCTGACCATTACATTGAAAGCATTTTTATTAAGGTCGTCAATGACTGCAGCGACATCTTTATTAGGTGGACTTCGACGAGTTAGCACAATATCAGTAGCCCCTTTCTCTAACATCCACTTGCAGACTTCGAAGCCAATCCCTCCTAAGCCTCCAGTAATTAGATATGTGCTTTCATTATTAAATAGCGGAGAATTATATCTGATTACGCCATCTTGAGTAGTAACTTCTGGCATGACACAAACAACTTTTCCCAAATGTTTCGCTTTCTGAAAAAACTGCAGAGCCTGCCGAATGTGCAAAACATCAAACTTGACGTAAGGAATGGCTTTAAGATGACCTTGAAACAAATATTCTGACAACTTGGACAGCCACATGTTCCACTTTGCAATTCCAAAATCTCCAATATATACAATGGAGTAATCTACATCCGGTCTGAGTGCCTTCACTTCTTCTTCACTCCAAATAGTGAGCTTACTCATTTCCACAAATCTTGCATTTTTGGCGCAGGAGGCCAAGGTCGCCTCCTTGAATCCAGGTCCAGTAATAGAATTAAGTACAATGTCAACCCCTCTTCCGTTTGTCACTTGCATGATATCTTGTTCGTATGAAGTATTTCTCGAATGAAACACATGTTCAATGCCCAGCGATCTCAGATAAGTTCGTTTCCTTGGATTTCCTGCGGTTGCTATGATAGTGGCTCCTACATGTTTGGCCAACTGAATGGCAGCAAGCCCCACGCCACCAGATCCAGTGTGAATCAAAACCACATCTCCTTTCTTCATTTTGGCAACCTCCAGCAAACAGTAGAACACAGTTGCAAACACTGTTGGCAATGTAGAGGCTTCCCAAAATGACATGTTTTCTGGAATGTGCTGTATACATCCCTCATCCAACACTAAATGACTTGGTAACTGAGCTTCTTTGAGGTTCGCGCCTAGTACTCTGTCCCCAACTTTGTATTTCCCGTCTAAAAATACCTTCGATCCTACTCTGCTTACTACTCCAGAAAAATCCAAGCCAACTGTGTTAAGCTTTTCGAACTCCGCACTCGGCTTTAAAATAGTCAAAACATCTTTGAAATTTAAGGCATAAGCTTTAATTTTTATCTCAACCTCGTTCTCGTGAACGTCTTCCATCTCCAACGTATCAAAAGCCACGTCTTGGATCAACCTAGTTTGGGGCAGTACCAATTGATATCTATCGGAGTTTGGAGGAAGTTTTAATTCATCATTTTTCGTGGGCAATGTGGCTTTTACAAATTTTGGCTCATAGCGTTGACTGTTCCTGTAAGCGACCTGCACACGACCCCCTTCTTTGGGGCCTTTGTGCATTATCAGCTCATACATGATTTCATCGGCAACTTTTCCAGAATCTCCCCCATCCAGGTCAACATACCTGACAAACAGTTCACTATTTTCGTTTTTCAAGGACTTGGCCATTCCAAAAATTGAAGCTGCAGTGGGATTCAGATTGAGTGACTCATTGATTGAGTGCACACCATTAGTCAGGATAAATAATGCTGGCGGCTTCCTCTGTACGAGTAGCCATTTGGCAATATTTATAAATGGCAAGGCAAGTTTCTTTTGGTCATATTCGGTCAAATTCATCGTCCATGCATAAAGAATTCCATGTAAACTCTGTTTTGTAAGTAGTGCATCAATAATAGTTGAAGCTTCGTTTCTTTCTTCAATTATTGTAATAGGAATATTTAAGTTCAGAGTTTTCTTGGCATTGGAAACCCCTGATGGGTCATCACAACACCTGAAAACTACTTCAACATTAAAGCCAGACGCATATAAAATATTTGTCACTTGAAGTGTAGCCGTATCTTCCGGAGTGCAGAAGATTATCCAATTTTTGCTGTTATTTGGTGCATCATGATTTGCTAAAAGTGTGAAAGGATCCACATTTTCCGCTGCCTCCGCAGCAATTAGGCCAAATGTCCCAGCATATAGTTTTAACGAATTCAATGACTTAAAGCCAGATTGCTCTAGTACCTCCTTCCAAACTTGTTCATTCACACAAGCATGGTATGGCCTCCGATGAAAATCTTTGAACCGCCAATAACCTTCCAGAAGTCCAAATACAAAGGTAATATCTCTGGCTGGAATGATGGTTTCTGTGAAAAGTAGGGATGCCTTCGGTCTCATTGTTTGACGAATATGCACCAAGGATTCTTGAAGGTCTCTTGTCGCGTGAAGAACATCGGTGGCGACGACAAAGTCAAAGTAGTTTAGTGGAATGTCCTGTTCTAGTGGACCATACTCGAGATTAAAAACTTCATACTTGATGTTCTCACTGAACTCCTCAAATTTTTTGCCAGCTTTAACAAAAAAACTGTGGGAAACGTCGGTGTAGTAGTATTCAAACATATTCCCCCATATTTCACGCAACCACTCCAAAAGGTGTCGACTCATGGATCCTGTGCCCGATCCGACCTCAAGGATTCTTAAAATTCGTCCAGGTTGTGACTCGTTAACTAACTGATGGTGTTTTAAAATTGTCTGGATGTAATGGTCTACCGCGTTAGTAACAGGTTTTCTGCCAAGATAATTTTGGTAATAGTGATCTGCTGAGTAAATTTGCTGGTTTTCGTCCGTGGGAAAAAGAATAGCGAGTGCAGACACGTCCCCTTTCAATATTTTGCAGAGCACTGTAGAAACCTTTTGATAAATTTGGAGAATATTTTGGGTTTGAGTAAGTTGGCTAGTCAGTTCGGCCATTTCTGATTTAATAAAAGTTGGAGGCAAGGTAATGATTTTCCACAATTTTGTAAAGTTGTTGAACTCCATCACATTTTCATCTTCAAAAACGGTGAAGTAATAGTGGATCAACTGTCGGTAGTTTGGTAGAATCCAGAATTCATCGCAAAATTGGTCAACATCTAGAATTTCATTCACTTTGGGCTGCCATCCAAGTTCATAAAGAGCCTTAAGTATGTATAGATAAAGGAGACGATTGGTTTTTAAAATGACTTCAGCTTGTTCTGGTGAAGTTTGGGAAACGTTGTTCAACTCTCGTTTGAAATTGTCTTGAGATACCACAGGTTGAATTGAAGCAAGTTCTATGATGTTTGAAAATGGACCAGGAATAGATCGCCAGACCTCTTCCCACGCATCCGGAATGCTGCTGTATTGCTGCTCTAAAACAGACTCGATGGTTCTCACGTTCGTGTCAATTAGTTCAACATCGTTCATGTAAGCTATTGGAACTAAGTGTTTAGTTGCTACGAAACCGAAATATTTTTCATTCGCGGTCCACACATGCACATATAGCATATTTTCTTCGTTTTTTTCTTTTCGTTCAATTGGATTTAGCAGTGTTAGGGATCCAATACGAATGGGAACCTTTAGTTTTGTCATCTGGTTATATCTCATTCCAGTTATTATACCTGCTTGAAACACGGAGTCAATAATAAGAGGATGCAGAAGATATTTGGTATGGTCATCCGGTATTGATATTTGGGCAACTACTTCATCAACATCGAAGTCATTTTGTTTTAAATTCCAGTGCCGCTGTATTATTTTGAACATTTCCCCAAATTTCAATCCAGTTTCATCAACTCTTTTATAGAATGTTTCTGCAGGTGTTTGCTCGACTGTTGAAAGAATTTCTTTGATTCGCTCCGGTTTCCATTTACACATAATGTCCTTTGTTGACAATAGGGGCTTAAATACGGACGAAGCATGAAGTACCCATTTGGAGGATTCGTCACAAGATGTATTTTGGTGGAACACCTTAACTCGGAAACTTTGCATTTTGTCTTCGTTTTCAGACTGTTGAGAAAGATCCAACGCAACCAGCGAATCAACTACAACTTGAAGGCGGTAGCCTTTTCCCTCCTTCAATTCTAATGGGGTGTCAATTCTCAGATCATTAACTTGAATTGGTCCTCGTGGTGTTTTCATCTCGTCAGTAAATGCGTTTGCTATACAGTAGCCGGCCACCAAGCACATTTCAGTGTATCCAGCTCCTGGAAACACCATCCTGTTTCCAATACAATGGTCCTTTAAGTACGGCACTGATTTAATGCTCAAGTCATTTTGAAAAATGTTCAGATCGGAAGCATTTCTCAGGCTTTTACCCACTAACGGATGAAATAATGTATTGACTTCGCTGTTGCATTCAATCCAAAATGGTTTTCGATGGAAAGGATGGAATGGAAGAGATACTTTATTTCTTTCAAAGGTTTCGTCAAAGCTTTTCCAATCAACTTTGTGACCCAATAGGTATAGCCTTCCGAGTGAGCTCAACATTGTCTTCCAATCGTCTGTTCGACGACGCAGCGAAGGCAAACATGTCAATTGGGCTTGTTCGTCATTCAGTATGACAAAAGTGGACAAGACAGGTTGTGGGCTGAGCTCTAAAAATTCTTGTACATCTACTTCTCGTAGTGCAGTACAGGCATCTATAAAGTTAACCTTTTCTCGGGTATGGCGAGTCCAGTAATCCGCATTTATTTCAGAAGGATTGCAAATAAATCTTCCTTCTAATCCAGAAACGTATTGAATGTTACAGTTGCCTCGTTTGTAATTAATTGTTTGGGCAATTCTCCTGTACTGCTCTAGAATAGGATCCATGTGTCGAGAGTGAAAGGCGTGGGTGGCTTCTAAGGTAACAAACTTAATGCCTTGTTTAGATAGAAGTGAAGTAAAAGCTTCTATTTCCGTTGTGTCACCAGAGACTACAGTCTGTTCGGGACTATTTACCGCTGCCAAATCCAAATCAAATCCTTCTGATTTCATGAGATTTTCAACTTCGCTCTTACTTGCCTTAATTACCAGCATTCTTCCATCAGAAAGGTTATCACTTAGACGGCTTCCCTCCACTACAAGTTTAAGTGCATCCTCAAAGTCCAAGAATTCAGCAGCTACTGCAGCAGCAAATTCACCAATACAATGACCTAAAACATAATCGGGTTGGATTCCCCAACTCTTCCATAGATTAAAGAGGCAGTACTCAACACAGAATATAGCGATTTGGTTGTAAATTGTTTTGCTCAGCTCCTTTGATGTGAAGCCAGATTTCCAGAGTACATGACGGATGGTCAAGTTATACATACTTTGCAATATGCGGTCACAGGAATCAAAATTGATACGGAAGACTGGACTAGTCTCGTAAAGAGTCTTTGCCATTCCTTGGTACTGTGAACCTTGGCCATTAAATAAAAAGCATATTTTATTCGTTCTTTTATTCCTTATTTCACTGCGAAAATACGTTTTCTCCTTGAGAGCCTTAACCGCGTCGTGATAATTACTCCCAATAAGAAAAGCTCGGTAGTTAAAATTCGAACGTCCAATATTCGCCGAATACGCTGCATTCGCAAAAGAGTCGTCGTCATTTTGAGCTCTTTTTGTAAACAGTTTCTCATACTTTTTGAGCAACTCATCTAAAGCTTCTGGGGATTTCCCAGATATTTTCATGATATGCGTTGGTCTTTCCAGTCCCAGTGTGAACTTTGGCAGTTCGCATTTTCGGGCTTCTTCAATGATAACATGACCATCTGTTCCAGTGATACCAAACGAACTCACTCCTGCTATTCTTGGCTGTCCGTTGACTTTTGGCCATTGAATGGGTGCCAGCGGAATTATGGCTGGAATGGATTCCAGAAATATTTCTGGGTTAAGTGTCTCAAAGTTGAGATGCTTTGGAATTAATTCGTGTTGAATAGCAAGCACTGTTTTCATGATGCCTGTAATTCCGGAACATGATTCAGTATGTCCTACATTTGTCTTGACAGATCCAATAATCAGTGGCGCTGGCCGATCTGATGAATAGTATGCTTTTGCTATGGCAGCCACCTCCATGGGATCGCCAACTGAGGTTCCGGTTCCATGAGTTTCTACAAAACTCACTTGACTTGGATGTACATTGGCATCTTTCAAGGCCAGCTGCATTGCCAGAGCCTCACAATGAACTGTCGGCGTTCCTAAACTTCTGCTCAGTCCTTCTTGTGACACTGCAGAGCCCCTGACTAATGCCCAAATGTTATCTCGGTCTCGAAGGGCATCACTCAATCGTTTGAGAACTAAAACACCACAACCCTCAGCTTTTCCATACCCATCAGCTTTCGAGTCAAATGTCTTGCAGCGACCATTTGGTGAATTGACAAAGTTCATTTTCTTACTTGTGAATGGATTTAACAATAAGTTAACGCCACCAGATAGCGCAAGATTGGACTCCCCACTCCGGAGGCTTTTTACAGCCAAGTCAACTGCCACAATAGCCGAAGAGCATGCACTTTCCGTTGCAATGCTTGGTCCAGTCAGTCCCAATAAAATAGAGAGCTTTGAAGCCACGGCGCCAATGCCATTTCCCATATAAGTATTCAGAACATCTTTATCTGAAGATCCTTGTACAATATCTTTGTAGTCATTCATCCAACTTCCAATGAAAATTCCTGTATGGGTTCCATACAAGCTCAATGGGTCAATACTACTGTCTTCAAGAGATTCCCAGACAACCTCATGAAGAAGTCTTGCTTGAGGGTCCATGTAGGCGGCCTCCTTCGGACTAACCCCAAAAAACTCTGCATCAAACTCATCCACTCTCGTGGACAAAAATCCAGCATTTGTCTTTCGTTCCTGTTTGGTGACCCGAAGGGTATGTTCCTTTGTCCAACGGAACGCAGGTGGCTCACCGACAGCCTCCTCTCCATTGTACAGCAAATTCCAGAATTCTTCCACATTGTTGGCTCCGGGATACCGACAACTCATCCCAACAATTGCTATAGGCTCATTACCATCGTAGCAAGGATTGTTTGAGATAGATTCCAGAGACCGTAATATCCTAGGATTTTCAGTCAGCTCTAACACTTTTTCATATGTTTCCAACCATGTATCTGCAATACGCTGTAAAACCATTTTTTCGGGATAATTAGTCGGGCAATTTTAGGAATAAAATATGTATGAAGTAATATATAACAGGTATAATAAATATCAGCTAATTATTTACGTTTTCGAGAATACCCGAATTCCTATTCTTGGTTGATTCAATTTGCCCCGCAAACTTTGTTCCATTTCGTTGTTCAAGAAATTGAATTATAGGTGAATGAGTTTGACTTCTAAAAAAATTGAGTAATTATAGTTTGTTTTAAAGCCTGGATTTTAGAATTAACACATGAATTAAAATAGTTTTATACTTTATTAGTTCGCCTCGTTCAACAAAAAACTTTGTAAGGATTTTTCCGGGGATACAGTTTGTTTTTTCTTCATCCGTTTGTTGAATTTCCAGCCAGTGACATAAATAGCTTTCAGTAAGAACTAGAATGTATTTAAAAATCGGCCAGTGCTTGAAAAACAAGTTTTATAAGACTAGAAGCCAATTTTTGCACTTCTATTACAAAAAATGATTAGCTTACTATTTCCGTCAGCACTTTCCAACAAATTTTCCCACAACTCCCGACGAGGAGATAGCGCAAAAAAAGAAAGATCTATTGGTCCGTCAACCGAATTCTTTATAGCCGCAAATTTGCCAGTTTCATTAAACAGCCAATCAATGTTTTCGAGTACCTTTAAAATTCACGAATTTCAGAGGTTTTTAAACTCATGAGCGAGTCCATATAGTTATTACTATTATTACATAAAAATTACATTTTGAATTAGTTTAGATCTACTTTTACCATAGAATATGGTGAGATGAATACACATTTCTTTAAAAAGTGCATTCGAAAGACGAAAACTTTGACGCAGAATTCTTCATTTTCAACTATTCCGGCCCTCTCCGGGAAATCAGTACAGTCCATGTAGAAAATTGAATCAAAAGCTTGACGAAGAGCGAATCTAAAATTTAAATATATATTATGATTAGCTCGTTGAAAATATTTGAAAGTCCATTTGTGAAAAAATTAGACAACGACAGATTTCAAATTGATTTAGAAGTGTTTTGTAAACATTAAAGAAGCAGTACGTTTCATATTATTTTTTAATTTTGAAGAAATAAAAGAAATTTGCACTTTAGTTTCTGGATCAAGTTTGATCCCCAAAACTCTTATCATGGATTGGCACAAAACAATTGCGATTTGAAAGCATGAACCGATTATATTTAAAATCAAAATACTACTTACCTATCACCCGGGTACGTGTTTATAAAATTTTAGGTGAATAGATCGAATAGAGTATCTCACACTACTTATAATGTAAGTCAGGGGGTGGCTGACAGACGGCAATGAAAAGTACGTTTTCGAAGACTGACTGACTCAAAGTTTTGAATGCCGATTAAGAAAATCATAACCATATTTCCGAATAGGGTTACCATAGCATGCATACTAGGGTTGCCATTCATTTACAATTCTGAAGCATTGCGATAAATGGTAACTCCAGCATACATGTGTATTCGGAAAAATGGCTAAAATTTCTATAATCGACATGCAAAAATGTTTAAGAAAACGTCCATTTGATTGAGATACGGGTCCAAATTTACAAATAGGATGTTTGCGCTTCAAAAAATTTTCGTACTTAAATTGAAATTGTTTTTCTTTAAAAAAATAATAGTTTGTTCATTATTTGTGTATTCGAAACAACTGCTCAAAAATTAATTAACCAAGTCACATCGTGAAGAGTATAACAGTAGCATCAGATAGTTTGAGTTAATACAAGTCGTACCAGTATGAAACATAAAGTATTTCTGGGTTACCTTTTATCCAAAGACAAATTTCTAGACGCTATAGCAGCAATGGTACGAGTCGTTTTTGTTTTTCTTAAGGATTCAGCGAGCACCATGGCATTATCTACATCGTCATCTCTCACGACACTCGTAAGCCAAGCTTCTGCTTTCTGTTGTGCTACATTTTTTTAAATTTACGACTAAAAATTACCATATATTCAATGTATTTCATGATTGTAATTGTTTTAAAATCCTTACCCATTTTTACCACTTTTGTGCCAAGCTTGAGTTAATGTTATTATGTAAAGTTTTTTTTGTTGTAGTTAAAAGATAAAACAAACTTGCTTTAATTGCTTGAATAACACGTTGTCATGAACTAAATTCAATACAGTGAATGAAGTCAAATCGACATTTTTCATTTTATACCATCAAATTTCTAAATGGAAGCTCCGGTAAGTAGTTCATGTCCTCTGTTTCAAGCACTCTTGATATGATAATGTTGCCTAGCTTAGTTATTATATTCACAACTTTGGGTTTAATTGTACCTGTCAGATACCTGTACTTGGATTGAACAAAACTTTGACTTAATATGCCGAACAAAATACGTACCTTATTAAATAAAATGAATGTAATTCTGATCAACAAGGAAAAATTTAGACTCGCTTCGAGAGTGGTAATAAACACAGCATATCCATTATACATTTTTACCCACATAAAAAGCTTAGATATACAGCTAACCCACGTTCAAGCGCTTCATTACGTAGGTTTTACTAATTGTAACTAAGATTTAATCATTAATCTTTGCGTAGGTATTTCTAAATTATGGTGGATTGTTAATATTTTAAGGTAGAATTAATAAAAGCTTTATTTTTTTCGTTAACAAAATTCCATATTTTCAAATAACATTTCGTATATTGGTTCCCAACAAAAAAAACTAGCTACACAATAAAAACGTAATCCACACCGTGCTTTTAAGTATATGCTTACAGCAGTTTTTTCCCATGCTAGTCTTATACACTGTTGACTTGATGAGGTTGATTTGCGTCAATATCGATTCTAAGGTATAAAGATAAAATATGAAAACTACAGAATGTAAATCAAATGGTAAAACTTTAATAATAAAAACATTTTGTTTTTGACATATTACGGTTTAGTTTGTCGCAAATTAGTACCTCTACTTGGTCATCACTACAGTTTAATTTGAAAGTATGTTATTTCATTAGTTCATCACCGTTCTGATACATCTTAGATAAATTTAAGACGGACAACATGGAGAAATTAATCGACGACCTGAATATCATATTGTTGGTTACAATATTTAAGCCCAATTTTGGTAAATTTTTGGGAATTTAAAGTCTCCAGACTTGTTTTCATATTTATAAAATGAATCATAAACTTACCATAAAAATGATTGAAATGGAAAGGAGACAACAATCATAGTTTCCCATGAAAAAATAAATACAACGGAAGAACATCTAGAGTAAGCCTGCTCATGGACTGACAAAGCTATCAACTATTAGCGGACAAAATTAATCTAGGATTTGGTCTATAATAGCTTAACAAAGGCAAACTCGCTGATATGAACAATAAATTGAGCAAAATATGTGACATTAAATATTTTAATTTAACTAGCTTGTTCATTTGTAAAATTTCCAATATCAGCTGTATACTATGGATAACAAATTGGTTTTCGGCTAGGCTAGAGATGAAAAACAATACCTTGAAGTTATTACTAATTTGAGAAACTTAAATATCCAAATTGCCTTTCATGAAAAAAAATTCACGTGTCGTGAACAACAAGACAAGATATTAAATATGTTATTCATAATAATGATGCAATATTTCAAATGTGTGGTATTATTGCTCATAAAGTAATGAGGAAAAAATATGTTAATGATTAAACTATTTTTCGCATGCCATAACTAGTTTAGTAAGTAAATTTAAGCATACAAGATTTCAAGTATTCAACAAAACATGTTTTTGGATTCCCGATTCATAAGGTTTAATTTGAGCTACTTGTATGTTATCTTCAAGGCAATGTATAATTGCAGATAAAAAGATCAACTCAAAATTTTAAAAATAATTTTGGATTAAGAAAATAAAAGTAGACTCTTCGAATAAATTGTAGACATTTTCTGGTAATACCCAAGTTAAAATCCTGTGATTTATTGTGATTGGGTGTTGTATTTCTCACCATTTTTAATACTTGTGCTCTTCAAATAACATATTTTTATCCTGGATCATTCGAATGGATTTTAGTTAGTTCATATTGATGCGTCACATAATATGTGAGGAAAACAGTGGGGTCTAGTGGTCGTAGACTTCGACTGGTGCGGTGAGCGTGCGGGTTCGATACCCGGTGGGGGAGTAGTCTTTGCAAGGTGTAGCTCATCGCTCATCGTGAACGTATTCGAAGATATTTTCAAACATAAATCCAACATAAAAACATGAATCTAAAAAAAATAATGATCTGACTGACTCAATTACTTTTTTTTACATATTCATAACGTTTTTAGCTTACGTTTATACGGTTTACATGATTTTTTTTGGGTACCATTGATAAGCTAATAAAATTCCGAATAATAAAGTTTGTGGAAATTCTTCTCTTTGTAAATTCAGGACATAAATTTTAGTTACCTTTCTAAAAATTCAACGATTTTGCGAAATACGTAGATTACTTGGTGCGTCACTATAAATAGATAATTAAATGAATACGGATTGTTTGTATTTTGTTATAATGTGAACGGATTATACATGAAAAATAATTCAATTAGCCGGTAAACCTTATAGGTATGTGATTCAATATAATTGTCCTGAGTACCTTACAACGTCATGAATTACAAAGAAAGACGGAAGGTTGATTTCAAATGTCAAAGGCTCGAATTATTGGTATCGTTATCTAAAGAATTTCAATTTATTTGTCTCCCTTGCCGTTAAACCAATAAAAATTACGGCTACTAGCTGTTTAAACTGGAACTAATTTAGTATAACATGAAAGTTAATGTATGCAAATTTTTACAGACTTCGTGAAAGATAGTATAATAATTACAAATGACTACTCTACCAATTAAAAAAATTAAGTTAGAAAAATTCGAATTAAATTCGTCAAAATAATATTCAATAAAAGATCGAATGTCATATTTAACCCGTCGTTGTTCGATTTTTTGTAGCAAGTAATTCGATATCACTAAAATATACATTTGGAATCAAATTTCCATCAGAAATAAAACCGTGATATTTTTCGTATTCTTTCCAGAGGTAAACATAGCACTTATTTTCTCCGATACCATCATCAATCTTAAATGCATTTAGAAAAATTAAAGATCCAATTCGAATAGAAACGTCCAACATATTTGTCTCGTCGTTTTTGTTCTGCATAAGTATGCTCGATTTAAGCACGGCATCTATGATCACAGGGTGAATCAAATATTTTCCATAATCGGCTGGTAGCATAATTTCAGCAAGAAATCCATTGCAATTTCTATTACGACCTTTGATATTCAAGTAAGGTTGAATTTGGTGAAAGTGGTCTCCAAACTTTGATCCTGTGTCATCCAACTTATTGTAGATGGCTGCCGCAGAAGTAGGTTTAACAGAGGTTAGTACGTTCTGGATGTTTACTGAATTCCATTTTTTCATTATATCCTTGGTAGATGTGACCGATACAAACATGCTGTAAGCGTGAAGGATCCATTCACTAGAAGCATCAGACCTAGTGTTGTCATGGTACACCTGAACTCGGAACGCTTGAGTTTGCTCGATATTTTTTGCGCAGTCAGCAGAATCGGGTAAATCCACAATTACTTGGAGCCGACAATTTTTCCCGTCTTGTAAATAATGCGAAGTGTCGATTTTTAAGTTATCTATTCTCATTGCCCGTCGCGGTGACTCCATTCCTTCGGTCAATCCATAAGCTACACAATATCCAGCCGCTAAGCACATTTCTACGTATAAAGATCCGGGAAAAACTCTCCGGTTTCCGATGCAGTTATCCTTTAAGTAAAGCAATGTGTTTTTGCTAATATCATTCTGAAAAATAGTGAGATTTGAGGCATTGTTCAAACAATAGCCTAGTAATGGATGAATCAATGTATGGTTGCCGTTGTTGCATTCCACCCAAAAGGATTTACGATGAAAAGGATGGAAAGGAAGGGAAATCTTTTTTCTGATGTAGGCATCATCAAACCCCTGCCAATCCACTTTGTATCCTAGCAGATACAGTTTCCCAAGAGTGGTTAAAATTGTGTTCCAGTCGTCCGTACCACGGCGGAGTGATGGCAGACATGTTATTTTCTCGTCTTCTTTGTTCATCATTACAAAGCTGGATAAGACAGGCTGTGGACCGACTTCCAAAAATTCACGAATATTGGCATTTCGAAGAGCAGCACAAGCATCCACAAAATTAACTGGTTCTCTAGTGTGACGAACCCAGTACTCCGCATTTAATTCAGCATTGTCGCATATTACCCTTCCTTCCATACCCGAAATATAGTGAATATTAGGGTTGCCCTTTTTATAATTGATGTTCTGGGCTATATTCATGTATTGCCGCAACATTGGATCCATGAATCGGGAGTGGAAAGGGTGGGTAGCTTCTAAAACAACAGCTTTGAGCTGCTTTTGCTTTAGGAAACTTAAAAATGCTAGTATCGTCTGTGTGTCACCAGCAACCACAGTTTGTTCGGGACTATTCACCGCTGCAAAATCCAAATCAAACTGACCAGCTTCCATTTCGTTTTCAACTTCGACTTTACTTGCTTTAATCACCAACATGCTACCTCGTGGGAGGCTATCAATAAGGCGGCTTCTCTCAGCGACAAGTTTAAGGGCGTTTTCAAAGTCCAAAATACCAGCTGCAACAGCAGCAGCAAATTCTCCAAGGCTGTGACCCAAAACGTAGTCCGGATAAATTCCCCAACTGTTCCACAACTTAAAGAGACAAAACTCGATACAAAAGATTGCTATTTGGCTGTAAATTGTTCTACTTAGTTCATTTGATGATACGTTGGAATCCCATAGTACTTTGCATATGGATAAATCGTACGTCATCCGCAATATCTGATCACAAGAGTCGAAATTGATACGAAATACAGGACTAGTTTCGTACAGAGCCTTTGCCATTCCCTGGTACTGGGACCCCTGGCCACTAAAAAGGAAGCATATTTTGCACGTTTCCCCATCCTTCATTTCACCACGGTAGTAAAGCCTCTCCCGGAGAGCTTTAACCGCGTCTTGATAATTACTGGCAATGATGAAAGCTCGATGGTTAAAGTTGGCTCGTCCAATATTCCCTGAGTACGCTGCATTGGAAAAAGAGTCGTCGCCATTCTTAGCTTTTTCGGCGAACAGATTTTCATAATCAGTGAGCATCTCATCTAAAGCTTCTCCAGATTTTCCAGAGATTTTTAAGATGTGCGTTGGTCTTTTTAGTCCCAGTGTGAATTTTGGGAGCTCGTATTGTGGTGGTTCTTCAATGATAACATGACCATCTGTTCCAGTGATACCGAACGAGCTTACTCCAGCAATTCTTGGCTGTCCACTGACTTGTGGCCAAGGAATGGCTTTCGCTGGAATTGTGGCTGGAATAGAATTCAAAAATATTTCTGGGTTGAGGGTCTCCGAATTGAGATGTTTCGGAATTAACTCATATTGCATGGCGAGCACAGTTTTCATAATGCCAGTTATTCCAGAGCATGCCTCAGTGTGCCCCAAATTCGTCTTTACAGATCCAATAATCAGTGGCTCCTTTCGATCGAGTGAGTAATATGCTTTCGCCATTGCAGCTACCTCCATCTGATCACCGTTTAATGTTCCGGTTCCATGAGTTTCTACAAAACTAACCTGACCTGGTTTTACATTGGCATCTTTCAATGCCAATTTCATCGCCAAAGCCTTGCAGTGAATTGTGGGATCACCTAAACTTCTGTTTTGTCCCTCATGAGATACGCCAGAACCCCTGATTAACGCCCGTATGTTGTCGCGGTCTCGAAGAGCATCTCTCAGTCGTTTTAGTACCAGAATTCCACAACCTTCAGCCCTTCCAATCCCGCCAGCCTTGGAGTCTAATGTCTTACAGCGACCGTTTGGTGCAGCGATATAGTCCCTGACATTACTCGTAAATGGGTGTAATAACAAGTTAACGCCACCAGCCAAAGCAAGATTGATTTCCCTACTACGCAGACTTTTGACGGCCAGGTGAAGCGCAACGATAGCTGAAGAACTTCCACTTTCTGTAGCAATACTTGGTCCAGTTAGTCCCAACAAGAATGAAAGCCTTGCAGCTGCTGCACCAATACTATTCCCCATGTACGTTCTAAAAAAGTCCCTCTCCGTGGAGTTCTCCACAATGTCCTTGTAATCATTCATCCAGCTTCCAGTAAAAATTCCAGTATGTAATCCATTCAAACCCAATGGGTCTATGCCACTATCTTCCAAAGATTCCCAGAAAACTTCGTGAAGAAGCCGTGCTTGGGGGTCCACGTACGTTGCTTCTTTTGGACTCAACCCAAAGAACCTCGCGTCAAACCCATCCACGGGAGTTGACAAAAATCCAGCCTTTGTCTTCCTATCCTGCTGAGTAACACGAAGAGAATGTTCCTTCGTCCAACGGAATCCAGGTGGCTCTCGAATGCTTTCTTCTCCATTGTACAGCAACTTCCAAAACTCCTCTACATTGTTGGCTCCAGGATACCGACAACTCATCCCAACAATAGCAATAGGCTCATTCTCGTACGAATATACTTTATTCGAGAGGGATTTCAGACAGCGTACGTCGATGGGATTTTTAATTAAGTTTAACATGTCGCCATAAATTTCCATCCACCTTGATGTGATTAGCTGAAATTTTTTAAAATTTATTTATTCTGATATATTTAATGTATTTTGAATACAGATGCATAATATATGTTTGTCGATTACCTTCTCTAAAATACCAAAGTTGACATTTCTGATCGATTCAATTTGTTCTTTAAAACGTTTTCCATTTGTTACATTTTTAAATAGAATGATTGGTGCGTGAGTTAGATTCCTAATGACACAAAGAAAAATATTTAGTAAGTTTTAAGTTCTCTTATTTCAGTCTCACTTATTTTATGTAATAGTTAAATACTTCAAAAATGTTCCACTTTTTACAGAGACTTTCGTAAAAACCTCATCTGGTATGGTACTCAATTTCATACGGCATTCTTCATATTTCAGCCACTGGATTAAGTAGTTTTCAGTAAGAACTAAATAAGTTTACAATCAGCTTCTGATAGACTCAATTTTACCATTTATATAAGAGAATTTTTTCAACTTACCATCTCCATTCAGTGAAATACTTTTCCATAAACGTTCCCACATTCCTCGACAAGGAGAGAGAATAAAGAGGGAAAAATCAATTGATCCTTCTTCAGCGTCTATGATGGTTCTCAATTCTACGTTGTCATCGAAAAGTATATCCATGTTTTCGAGTACCTTAAAAGCAAGTAGAAAAATAATATTAAGTCATAATAAAAAGGACAAAGGGTGATCAAGAAACTTCAAATAATAATACATTTTGAAATTAATTTATATTTACATCATACCAATGAATTTGGCGAGATATACACACATTTTTGGAAAAAATGCAAAGAAAAAACAAATATCTTTGCACGGAGTTCTTTATTTTCTACTTTGCAAATCTCTTCCAGCAAATGAGCGTCGTCCATGTAAAATATCGCATCGAAAACTTTATTTAAAGCGATTCTGAAATTTCAAGACAATACAAAAAATAATGAGACTTTAACTTTGTTTCTATAAAGCTTTGTAGCCCTATAAACAACATGCACTGTTACGTTACTTTATATAAAGTTGATACGTTTGTCATATTTAGGACCTAATTTTGAAAATAAATTTTAGTGAAAAAACTTCCTAAAATTTTTGACATCAAGTCCTCCAAACAAAAATAGGGAGTAAACAGTACAAGTCACCATTTTCAAATCATACATAACAATAATTCCTCTTGCAAGCTGTTTAAAACTTACCGTTTCTCTGCAGATAAACTTCTTGATAATATGGCTGCAATAGTTCGACTTGTCTTCGTTCTTCGCAATGACTCTGCAAGCACCATAGCGTTGTCTACAAGGTCATCATTAACAACGCTTGTTAACCAGACTTCTGCCATCTGTTGAGCTACGTATTTAAAAAAAAATAACCAATTGACACTAAAACGCTATTACTTGATTTGAATACACTGTTTTAAAATTAATAATTGAATAGTTTACCCATTTTGAATCGATTTACCACGACGAAATAATTCCGAAAATCTGTAAAACTTTTTTAGACTTTGATTTTACTCTATTTTATAACAGGTGATGCTAAACAAAAGACGATGAAAATGATGCAGCCGAATAAAAAATTCGTTGACTTTATATACGTTTTTCAGCACCACGACAGCAGTACTTTTCCTGATATATAATATTCTCATGTGTATACTTTTTATGATAAATTGGTTATATAAAGTTAGAACGATTTTGTAATTAAGTTTGGTCAAAGTACAAGAGAAAAACAACCTAACAAAATATTATTCTGAAAGAAAAAAATTCCGAAGTGTTGGGAAAATTTTGAGACTGGTAACACGTGCATACTGCATACTATCAACATAATTTTTGTGTCTTATATTAATAAGCTCACTACGTTGATTGTGATTAAATTCTCAGTAATGGTTGTGCACCCATATTTAATGGAAACAATTTTGTGGTAAAATAAATTAACCAATACATTTGAGCAGTACTTGTTTTTATGCTATGTAATCTTTTAAATTTTTCTCATAATGTAATTCAACATCAGATTTTATTGCGGTAGAAATCGCAGAACCTTTTAAGCAAAACTCGTACTGCTAACTTTAATCAAGATAGCATAATATAATTACTCTCCAAATACAATAACGTAACATCATTGGAAATTCCATTACTAACTAAATAAAATATTGAAGAAACATATTTTTCGTGATTACCTTAAATTTTCTGACTTACAGTAGCTTTGTGATCCACATTTGTATCATTTTCGTAGGTACTTTGATAATTCCAGAAAATTAGCAATAAAAGTTTCAATGCACAATAAATTGGCATTGTATCGAATAATAAATCAAGATCCGTTGTATGAATGATTTACTAATAAGCAAAAGGTACTCCAAATTTCAACATAACATATTATTGCTGGAGAATCCATATTAATAAAAACACAAATAATGTTTGGATTAAACTGATTTTTAGTGTCTCTTTCAGATCATCCTTAGATAATCGCAAAAACGATATTTGAAGTCAAAATATTTCTCTGCAACTGAAATGCTGCAAAAAAAGTTGCTTTAAAGGGGTTAATCTAGTAATTTGTAATTATGGCTAGTAAGTTTTTTTTATATCGTAAACAAAAAGAATCGATATGTATTACATACGTATCGATGCGTGATCACTATTGCTTGATGACTTTTTTTAGTAGTAAAGGGAAAAATTTAAAATTACCTTATTTCATAAAACTTAGTTATCTCTTTAGACTGAAACATTTGACTACAGAGGTAGAAATAATCTGAATTTGTAACATTTTTAACCAAAATTCATAAATTCTGTTTCCAATTTTCCAGTTTCGAGAGTAACTAAAGTTTAAAATGTAGTTTCGGAACAGATCAGGAATTCCAGTTTGAACTTAAGCAAAACTGTGCGATATCTTAAGTTCTAACCCAACGAGCTCAATTATACCTCCGTGATAGATGATTAATGAGCAATATAACGAAAGTTTTTGACTGTGCTACTTAAATGTCGAGAACTAATTTTTTAATTGGGGCTTGTCCCTTATGGTCAATATTTAACATAGGTTATGTCATTAAAAATAATTCGTCTCGTACTATCTTCTCGAAGTCTAAAATTTAATGCATTCTTGAGCTATCATGTTGACAAACGGACAACTATGATAGATTCGACACCTGCGGACAAGTTAAATGAAGATTGACATGGTAAATGGCCTAAATTTTATAAAATATGGCAGCATCATCGTCAAATTTCCCGGTTACAATGTTAAATTTGAATGGTCACTGCTCATGCTTAGGCTATTAAATTCTAGTTGCACCTGTTCTAATAGCTCGACGAAGTTTCTTGTGAAATGACAACGTTAACCGAAAATGTTGCTGCTGGATCAAACTGTCACAGGTTTATTCTAGATTTTGTTTTGAAGGATGTGTTAAACAAATTTGTTCCTACTTGGATGAGGGTCAGTAAGGTCAACGAAAAGAACCCAATGGATTTTAAATACTCGAGAAGAAACGGTCAAAATGAAAAGTTTTCAGTTTATTAAGTAGCGCAAGATAATTAATTTGAATGCTTGAGGATGTCTTCCGGTTTGGCCGTCTGTCTGTTCGTCAAACCGACAATTTGTGCAGGCTTTGACCTAGAAAGTTCAAATTTAGCGGGCAGTTAACATTACTCACGCTCCATTTAGGTATTGAAAATGGATAAAATTAGTCGACCGGTGTCATCACAGCAGATCAAAGGCCACATACATACATCAAAAATATGCTAGTTTTTTGTTACTTATATCGATAGTATTTGTAATTCTGATAAAATTTTGTCAAAGAACTAAAATTAATAACCCATTCGTAATTCTTATTTCGTTCCCTGAATATAATTAGTAATTTGGTTGAGATTTCGTCACTTGATAAAAATTTGTCTTCTAGTCAGTATATCGCGCTATTAAATTATTTAGATCAATATTTCAAGATTTAAAAGAAACTTTGAGTCTTTGAACTTACAAGGAGACTTAGACACTTAGACTTACTATTTAGGAACAAGAATATTTTGTAACAAAAAATCCATGTTAACTAGGAAATTTATCAACTTTTGGTTAATTAGCTGACCTAAGATAAGAAGTCTTTCTTAAAAAGAAACATGTAGTAACTTGTGAGTGGGGTGATCCAACTATATATCATATATCCCATATTATTAAGAACATAAACTGCGAAATTCTTAGTCCTGGAAAATTATTTGTAAATGGTTTGGCAATCAATTTACTTTTTATGCCGAATTCTAACGTCACTTTACTAGACTTACTACATAATTTTGAAGTAAGCGTAGGACCCAAATAATTATAATGTAGTACATCCTGGAGCTTTGTTCAAGTAATTATGTATTTTTATGTTAAGATATTGTTTAACTTGAATATTGTATGCCATACTAAATTGATTTAAAATTTATGGTCAACTTGGTTTACCAGCGTATTTCCATAACTGAATTCTTCATGTGTCATATATTTGTTTAATTTTGGGATAACAAAAGGGACTCTATGTTTTCGTTGCTTGCATTTAAAAGTCATATCTTTGATTGTTGCTATGTTGTAACCATAAAAATATCTTGCGATTTTGCTCGTATAATAACAAAACTTGTTTTTTCCAATTTCTGATATCAAAAACTCATCCAGGATGCTTTTGAATGTAAACGTAGATGCGTTTGATCATCGCCGTGACGGGTACACAGTACTGACATTTTGCTTTGTGTAAAGCTCTCATTATTAGCAAAACTTGTTATTCTATTTGGCAGATAACGCGATAATGCAAGTGGTAAATAGAATCTAATCTATTCACTAATTATCATTATTACTAAGACTTAAATATTTCATGATCCATAAGCATGAGAAAAAGTTCTAGTTGTGTTTTAAATTGTTTTTTTTTAAATATAGCATCTGTTGTATGAAAAGTGGCACACAATAGATTCACATATATATTTTATTTATTTTCCGCGCAATAATTGGCAACAATAAATCGACCTGGTTAAAAAAATTTTTTTTAGACTTTTCCTGCTACGTATACAAAAGCAATTCGTTCCAAAGTACTACAAATTCTAATGCAAAAATGTCGACATAGGATATTCTGCTTGGTGCTTTAGTGTAGGTACATTATAAAGCAATTTGAAAAACACTGCAAAACTGTTAAATAGTAGATTTTAATACATTCTATCCTAATAAATATTTTGATGAAGCAATGTTGACGTGCAAATTTGTTTAATTAGTGTGGGTATGTGTGCCATGCAACATTTACGTAAATGGTACGAATGTTTCCGTGTAGGCCAAACTGGTTAGTGGCTATAATCCATACATGTCATTACAACAAAAATCTACAAAAGTTTCTCAGTAATATTTCTATTAAATCCTTTGCTTGGGTATTTAGCATGGTTGTTGGGTACTCTGACAGATTAATATAAATTAAAAATGAAACTCTAGTAATTTTCTTGTGCAGTTTTAGAATCACCACAGTTCAACTCTTATTGTCCGGATGATAAGTTCAATTTTGTAGAAAGGAAGAACCATGAATTCCTTTGATATGTCTAAGATCAGTCACTCTGAACGAAATACTGCGGCAGTTTACATTAAAGATCTTTGTAAAAGCTACAGCACCGGGAGTATTGGCAAAGAAAAAGTTTTAAATAACTTTTGTATGCTTGTCAAAAAAGGCACAATGTTTGTTAATATCAAATAATTATTTTTAACCATATTTCTTAATATTTAAATAAACAGATCAATAAAATAAAATCATTTGATTTTAGATACGGATTTTTGGGAGCAAGTGGCTGTGGTAAAACAACAGTACTTTCTTGTGTTGTTGGTTTAAAGAAATGGGACTCAGGCCAGGTGTTGGTTTTTGGCAAAAAGCCAGGATTAAAGAAAAGCAGTAATCTTGGTGAAACATTGGGATATATGCCGCAGGTAGCCACCAAAAATACGCTCCATTTCTAAAATAAATGCATGCGTAAAGTACCCGTGTATAGATATAACTGGAAGCAATGAGAAACGCGTACTACATTCAAAGAAATAGTTTTAAAATATGTATTGTACTGTCACGTGGACCTGTTAAAGTATCAATTTAAAAACTATAAGGCGTTAGTTTTTCTACAGTAACAAGATTTGTATTGTATTTATTGACGATAACACATTACAGGATCTTGCACTATACAACCAATTATCAATAATGGAAACTTTGAAATTTTATGGAAATCTTTACAACCTACCAAATTCGGTAATGATGAAACAATGGACAGTGCTTAGTCAGCTACTAAATTTGTCAAACGATGGCACTAAATTAATAGGTCAATTAAGGTAAGCAAAGAATTTTTTTCATAAAACTGATAGTAAGTAAAATGTAAATAACAAGCTTTTTCGATTATATTTTTTTAGCGGTGGTCAAAAACGAAGAGCGTCACTTGCAATGTCTATGATTCATTCGCCGCAGCTTCTAGTCCTGGACGAGCCGGTACATTAATAAATGAAAATATATATTCTAAAGCATCAATGCAAAATCTTAGAATTACTTCCAATATTTGCTGCATGGGGAAATATTTGACAAAATGCAGTGGCATGAAAAACATGTAGACAATTTATCTTCCGAGAGTGCTCATTGCTGGCTTTTGTTATAAAATCTCATATCCATGTAGTAGAAATAAACGGTTAGTCAAATAGTCAGTTAACTAACTACTCAAATAGTTAGTCAAACACTGAGACTAGTGTGAGCGGAAGAAATCGTCACATTTGCTATCTAAAAAAACTCTTATATAAATTAATATTTTCTGCTTATTTTAATATTATTCAATCTAGAATTCGTGATAAAAAGTTCAAAGTTTTCAACAATCATGTTTTCTCATGAACCTTTGCTTGCCAAATTACACATTCGCCGTTAGGTTTGATTGGTAAATTTTTCCATAAAGTTTTTTTTATAAAGTTCAGTTTAAGCAGATATTCTGTTAATCTAAAATACCAATTTTAAAGCTCATCGGTAATTTTGAAAACAATGTAAAAATAACCAGTCAGTTAACTAGATTTTAATTTATTACCGAGTCTATCAACTAAATTTGAATTTGGTGAATGTAAGAAAGTAATCTGATTATTTGACCAGACTACTTTTTTGACACAAGTAACAAATAGGAGAAGATATTCGTGTGCTTTACCTCATCCGTTCTCATAAGTATGTTATTCTAATGCTCAAGTAACTCAACTGTTTATCAATTTTTAGACGGTAGGTCTGGATCCGGTTTTAAGAGAAAAGTAATTAAAAGTCATAAACTATTTCAAAGCTGCATTTCTTTTATGTAATCGAAACTTAAAAAGTTTTTTTTTTTTTATTTCAGCATATGGAACTACCTCTATCAGATTGCGGATGGATTAGGAACTACAATCATCGTAACAACGCATTATATTGAAGAAGCTCGATATTCGGATAAGGTAATTAGCATTTTTTTGAAGTATAAACCGGGTTTATTTTGTAGAAAAAATGATAATTTTAAACCTATAAAATTTTAACTATATATTACCAGATTGGCTTGATGAGACGAGGTCGAATGCTTGTAGAACAGAGCCCAAATGAATTGATGAGACAATATGATTGCAATTTACTTGAACAGGTAGTTCTGAAAATTTGCAGGATAGACCAAGACGAAACTGGTTTTATACAAAAATTATCAGACAAACGTCAAGTGGAGTTGGAACACAGTGCAAAAATAAAATTTAAATCGTCATGGGATATTAACACTGAACAAAATGTGTATAATGATGTGCTTGAAGGGGATTTTCGTGTACTTCCATCCGGTGGAATTGAAACTAGCGATGATGAGTACAAAAATTTAAAGAAACGTCAGCATCCAATCTGCTTAAATTTTTTAAAATTCCTTCGAAAAACATTTGGATTTGCATATGTGATGTTTCTCATCTTTTTCAGTTATCCTGCGTAAGAAAAAATGTTTTCTTGATTTTTTTAGTACATTCTTTGGTTTTTATTAGATTCCTGAATCTTTTAGGTTTCTGGTTATGATTATTTTGTTGCCCACAATACAAGGCACTATCACACTTTGGGCAGTGGGATCAAAGCCTCTCGGTCTACCACTCGGCATCATAAACAATGAAGTTGGCAACTGGAAAACAATTTGTGAATCAATACAAAATGGCTCCTTTATTGAAAGTGGACAAATTTCGGGTTGTCAGTTAACTTCTGGTTTGGATTTAAACACTTTAAGCTGTCAGTATTTAAATCAATTAAAAAAGGATAAGCTTGTCAAGCTGGTACTACAAATCTATTAGATTTAATGATCCAAAAAAAACTGTTTGACTTGTCAACTAATGTGTTTTATCTATTAATTTTAGATAGACTTTAGCACAGAAGAACAAGCCCGTGAACAAGTGGAATTGGGTAACAGCTGGGGATATATGGTAATCCCTGACAATTTTTCGCAAAGTTTCAGAGATCTTTTGATGGCAAGACAATATGCCATGAATGAATCAATTGAGGGATCCCGAATACCAGTATATTTAGATTACTCTCGTAGGTTTTGCCGAATTTTTTAATTTATTTTTAGTTCGTATTCAGTTTCCATCAAATTCATCTATTATTTCGTTGCTAGAATCTATTTCGAGCTTTTTCATTACAAGGCTTATATTCACATCATATTCAAATTATTTGACTGACCTTGCTAAGTCTTGTTCCATTGATGAAAAAATGGTGGAGGTCCCCTTAAAAGTAAAATATGATTACTAATTTTATTTCTAAAATGTAAATTTCACATGTTAATTGAAAAATATTTCTTCCAATATAGTTTCGTGAACCTGCTTATGGAGACGATGAAGATAACTATACAACATTTGTTATGCCAGGATTATTGCTTTTGTGAGTTTACGCAATAATGATGCAACGATACAAAGGATCGTACGATGATTTGTGTGTACCAAATGTTCATTAGTTTTTCTTTTTTAGTACCTTATTTGGAATCGCTTGCTGCCTTTCAGGATTATTATTAATTGAAGGTTAGTTTATTGCGTGTAAGACTTTTAATAAGAATAAATCAGCACAAACAGTGCTACTAACGAGGGAGGCGCAAGTCTACTAAATGGCAAACCGGCATCCAACGGGCATCACAAGAAAGGTCAGGATATGAATAATAAAATGGTTTTAACCCCGAATGGCCACATTTAAATTGACTACGGCTGGTCAAAGTTGACCATATCGCACGCCTTTTGACGCACGCACGGAGAAGGATTGAGCGCAACCATATCATGAGTTGCTTCCTCTTCAGCTAGCAATAAGCGTTGGCTGATGGTAAACAGCGAGCTTTATCTCTCTCGCTTCCTCAGCTGGAGTGCACATGCATCAAGCAAGATTAGCATAAAATCAAATAAAAGCAATTTTCGAAAAAATTGTATTTGTGTATTCTAAATAAAATTGTTCGGGAAACGAGAGTGAAAAAAGACAGAAAAGCTAGCTGCTTACCATCAGCCAACGCTTGCTGCTAGCTGCTTACCATCAGCCAACGCTTGCTGCTAGCTAAAGAAGCAACTCATGCTTTGATTGCGCTCGTTCCTTCTCCGTGCGTCAAAAAGCGTGCGGTATGGTCAACCTTGACGAGCCGTGGTCAACTTAAATGTGGCCATTCGGGGTTAAAATCTAACCCATTTTATTACTTACATCCTGACCTATCTTGTGATGTCCATTAGATGCGGGTTTGCCATTTGGTGCACTTGCGCTTCTCTCGTAAGTTATTTATTACGAAGATGAATCGAAATTCATCGTAGTTGTAGGATTGGTTTGTTCGTCTGTCTGTCTGTCCGTGTGGGCTCTAACTCCAATATACTTCAACCGATTCTCTTAAAACTGGACACACAGACACTTCAGGTCAAGGGCTCCATCGCTAGAGGCTTTCAGTCTCCGGGATCAAACCTCCTGGGGACAGGGGGTCAAAAAAGTTCGCGTGTTAGCTTATGGATAAAAAAAATTATCGTGTATTTCGATAGATGGGTCAAAGTAGATCAAATTTTGTCGACAAACTATAGGTTAAATCTATGCAAAACTTTAGATATCAAAATCGAGTGACATGAATTGTTTGTTATTTACAGATCGAAAACAAGGGACACTAAGTAGAGCAACTGTAGCTGGTCTTTCCTGCTCTAATGTATTATTAAGTCATTTAATAGTACAAGGAGTCCTCACAATGGCACAACTGGCGATATGGAACTTAGCTCTCCATTTTATTTTCTCAATTCCCTTTGCCGGTCAAGTGTGGCTATATATTTTGATTTGTTTATTGTGTGGACTATCAGGTTCCGCATGGGGAATGTTTGTGGGACTTATTGTTGGCAACATAGTGGAAGCTTTGCACATCGGAACAGTTTTCTGCTTTATATTAATATTTCGCTGTGGTTTATTTTGGCCTAAGGAAGCTATGACAAAATTCTGGCAAGCTGTTGGAAATATACTTCCACTTTATTTGCCAACTCAGTCGTTAAGATCTGTTGCTGTTAGAGGAGTGGGGATAGAACATCAATTCGTTTGGCCAGGAATTTTGGTATCGCTGTTTTGGACTGTGGGGTTTGTTATTATTAATGCAGCGCTTTACCGTAAAAGAACCTAACAACCTAATCATACTATTTTAACATTTTAAACGCATTAAATAAATATAATGATTAATAAAGTATGACGATTTGAGTGTGAAATTTATTGTATTGCATGAAATATTTATAGCAGTTCAATGAACTACTGTTTGCTTCGATATTATTTCATAAATTGCATAAAACGAATTTAAGGCTACAAAAATTTTAACCAGGAAATGACGAACCCAATAACGCATATTCGTAAAAAATCAGATAAATCAAGGTCACCCTAAAAAAGCTCATTATGGTTGTGATTTTTGGCGTAGTACAACAATTTTTAACGTAATTTTAAGTGTTTTTGATTTGTTAATAATGTATTAATTCTTGAAACATGAATAGCCAGCAAATACGATTGTTGAAAGAATTTCATTTTTGGATGATTTTTTTCGTGCAAGCAGTGTAACCCATTGTGAAATGAGAGAAGCTAGCCATTAAAAAATACGGAAAGAGTATTAAGCAACTAGCATAAGTCCAGTGGTGAAGTAAGTTACGTGCGCGACGTAGCTTTTAGGGTGCTTCAGGATCAATACGCGTGGTTTTATTTCGTCACCAGTCAACTGGACATGGTGACTTATGTTTCGATGGTCAGAAGTTTATTCAGCACGTCAAAATCAAAATAAAACAATTATATTTCAACCAGTATCGAATGTCCGCACTGAAAACGTATGTTTGTTAGTCAGCTTGTTCTAAGGTAAATAGTAAAAAGTAATTCTTTTAGTACCCTGATACTGGTATAATCCCTAAAATCCTAAATGAGAGCTTTTTGAATTATTATCCTTTTCAGCTCCGTATGCAGTAGCCACAGTGTGCGCAACAGAGCTTGATAGTAGCCACGCCGCATAGCTTTTAGGCGGCTATCTAGCATGCGTTGTTATGCCCAATTTCGGCTACTGCATACGGAGCTGAAAAGGATAATATGTAAATCAAGTGAGACTTGTTTCAATCCAAAATCAATCATATAAAGAGCTTATATTTCAAGAGCAGTACATTAACTCCTCCCCCATAATTTAAAAAAGGCCCCATTCGGGATTTATACTATTAGTTCGTAATCAACGTTTCAAAATTTATATTTTCATACCTTTAGCTAAATTATCGTTAATAGGCTCGTCTTTTCCTGGTAAGTAATTTTTTACCTTGATAAATTTCATAAATCATACTTAAAGTACTACGGAATAGTATAGCCTTTAACCAATGGCATTACCATCACAATTTGTATTTTTACTCTCATATTTCACTACAATGACATTTTTAAGTTTTTAGATCAATATACTGTCTTTTGAAAAAACCATTCACAAAATCTTAATCTAAAATATACCCATACTATTAGTTTTCCCTGATTTGTATATGCAAGTATTCGTTCAGAAACATGCACAGTTTTTCTGATTGGTTGATGCCAAATTTTCATTATGTTTGTGCAATGAAGAGTGAAATCAGCTTTGTCGTATAGGTATGTACGTTTTCGATACGTAAAATAAAAACAGCATTATTTTTTTATAATACATAACAGTAAACCTGGCTGGTCACAATATATCTTACGAACTTTCAAGGAAGTTAGTCACTCGCTCGTTTTACTTTGGTTAACAAGTTTAGGCTTTCCCATGGCTCTGAGTCATCATTTTAAAATAACTTCTAATATAGATTCGAAGCTCAACTAATCAACCATTTTAAACTACCAATTGAAGCCTTTATCTGGGTAAAAACTGATCTTCACACTGTGTGCAAATGCCTTAATCACTTTGTAAATCTTTACATTATTTTTCAAAACTAAGTAAGACATGTGAAGCTACTTGTACTTCGTAAAAATGTTAACCTGAAGTCTGAATTAGCACAAAAGACGGAAAAATTTGCATTTCAGACAATACGAAACATTGTTTTTTTAAATAAAATATAACCTTCATAAATTAAAGCAACAATTGATAACTATCATTTAACTATTTAGATGTTTAAAACTTCCCATAACATGAATATCGTAATCATTCTTAGCACTGGTCAAAGTTTAATATAATATCGTCTTTGTCACATTTAACCTGAAACCATTTTTAAGTAACAAATGAATAAGGTTACAATTTAAGTCATGTCAACGTTTTACCATCTATAAAAAGACCAGTCCCAATTCCAAGCTGGTACACAACTACACTAACTTATTTTCCATTAAGCAATATTTGAGACTTAGCCAATGCGTTTTCCAGAAAACGGACCAGAAAACGGATAAGTTCACAAAATATGCATGCATACCATCATTTAAACATGTTTGCTTATCTTGTGAGAAAATTTGTGCTTTAACTTCATTCGTGGTTCCTTTGTACTTCGTAGTAATTTGGTAATCCCATAAGTAAGTAAAGTGTGGTGTCGACTGATGATGACACGTTATAAAAATAAAAACGAATAAAGTTGCTTCAATTCTGTTTAATCCGAGCTACTGAAAGTTTGATAATTAATGCATCAACCACTTGAAAATATGTTATATAGTTGTGTTTATAAAAATCTGGGCAAAAAGTAATATTCCAAACAAATACAGATACAGTTTATGGTTGAAAAATGAATCAACTTAATAAAACTCTCACGATTGATTGCACATTTAATCACGATAATTCATCTCAGTCATTATTTATGTATTTGAAATGTAATTTAAACTACACAGGTACAAAGTTTTAGCACTCATTAATTTTTAAATGTACTATCAAGTGCTGAGAAACAAAAAGTTGGGTGATAAGTTTAATATTTCCTTGTCTGCCTTTATTTCTAACAAATAACTTTTGCACAATAACCAGCACGTGTTCAATTTAACCTTTGATTTGCACGGATAAAGAGCTTATTGTACAAATACTCTGGCTAGCTAGATTTGTATGCGTCACAAATAAGGAAAATAAGTTATTTAGTCAACTTAATTGATATAATCATAAAATCTTAAAGAAAAAGTTGCAAATTTAAGCCCAGAATTCAGAATCGCATCAATAATGAGTACAAACTGTTTCATTAGCAATATAAGAATACTCGCGAAATTTATTTCATAACTAATAAAAGCTCCGTATTATCCAGCTTTTGATACAGTTTATCACATACTGTTGTGAAAGAAGTGTTGGTTCTCATCTTGTCGAATATCGTTTGAAAAAATTATTTTTGAAAAGCGGTATTTAATTTTTTAGACATTTACTTGATTTAGTTTTGGTAGCAAACTATAAGTAGCAAATTGAGGTGAAATATAGCTGTTGTTATAATGAAAGGTAGATTTAAAAAAAATATATAGCATTATTTTGATTGAATGTTGGCATACTCTTTGTAATGAGTAACGACATTATGCATGACAGATTTGCATAACGTTCAAATTTGTTACTTAAACCAACGTATAATACAATTTTTTCCACATCCTTTTATTTAATCAGGGCTCAAGGAACAAGTCTGGGTTACATCGGCTGTCGTAGAGGACGATGTTGAGAAAGCATTGATTCTTTGCTACTCCCTTAAGCGAGCTTATACAAGTCGCAAAGTAGCTGTTGTTGCATCGCAAAAACTTTCTGCAAATTTAAGGTATGTAATTTGTGTTCAATTTGTTTTAAATTACTGAGTCGGTACTTACTTAAATAGGTTTGGAATCAAAATACATGAAAGACATTTTAAAAGCAACATTAAACTATTATTTAAAGAAACGCACTAAACCACGGGTTCGACTTCGTTTTTTACCTGGATGAGAATCATGAAAGTGACCATCTCAAGCTCGAAGATGCTGCAAAGCTGAATTCGTTTTTGGTTTTGAAATCGTTTGAAACTTGCGTATATGTGTCTCCATATATGTTGGCTTTAAGAAACTGTGATGACATTTTCTCGAAGGAAACTGATGGCATTGTGCTGGTGGAAGGGGATGAAGAAGGTTCACTCTTTTTATTCCGACCATCTATGGAGAACTACACAACATTGAAAACTAGCCTGACCACCTGGAAATCAATTGGTGAGCAAAAATATTTCAATTTCATGAAAATCAAGCTACTCAAACCTCTTTGTGGTTATTATTGAAATGAATGCTTTAGTTTTTAAAAAGCGTCTATAATTTGTGTGTGGTTCTGAACTTTAAATGAGATATTGCAGGCTCAGGATTTGGGAATTTACTGCAAAATTGGATGAAAACAAAGTTCAATGAGACTGAATTACTAGACCAAAAATACAATGTTTCTACACAAGGACAAGCCTTAGTTGAGTAAGATAAATTCTAAATTTATTTTTTGAAAATATTTATGTCCACGCAATCGGTGCTTGTGACGCGATACAAGTTGAACAACGCAATATTTGAAAATGTTGGGTTTTTTATCTGGATTTCTATATTGTCGTAAATCGTAAAAGTATCACTTTAAGATCATTAACAGCCATCTATTTAATAAAACTTACAGTTTCGAACGAAAAATCTTCATGGTTAATTTGATGGAGCATTCTAAAATTTCTGATATGGAAACATTTGGAAAAGACGGAATGCTAGAAAATCTTATTAACATCCATTGGTCGAAAATTCGGGATGGTGACGTTTTACCATTACTTGAACAATTGAAACCGGATCCAAAAATTACGAAGCCACTGCAATACAGCAAAGAGCCCATTGCAATCGTTGGTATGAGCTGTCGTTATCCAGAATCCAACAATCTTGAAGAATTTTGGGAATTGCTTTCCCAAGGTGTAGATGGTACAAGCAGTCCCCCTTCATTTCGATGGATGGCTGAACAATGCTGTAAATATTCTCCAAATGCGGAAAATACAAATGCTGGATTTTTGAAAGTCCCAGTTGATGAGTTTGACGCTAAGTTCTTCGGTAAGGCTAATACATCTTTATTAAATTACATTTTTCATTGAAAATATAGTTCCAATACCGGAATGAATTTTTTAATGCTCACTACTAATGTATTTTAGGAATTTCGCCGAAAGAAGCTCTTTTCATGGACCCTCAACACAGACTTCTACATGAGCTCGTTTGGGAAGGATTGGAGGATGCATGTATTGACCCACATAAACTGCGTGGCACATCTGGTTCGCTTTTTATGGGCTCCTGGACCAATGACTACAATGATATTTTAATGCACTCTGGAAATTCCGAGTTCTATCGCCGATACATGGGCAATTCGATTGGAGCGGCTACAGCTCGACTGTCATTTCTTTTAGGAATGACTGGTCCCAGTATTGCGACAGAGTCAGGATGCAGTTCCGCTATGGTTGCTGTTCACATGGCATGTCGCTCGCTACAAAACGGAGAAACTAGCCTTGCTGTTGCAGGTGGGGTGAACTTGCTTCTTCATCCATTCGATAAGGATATCATGCCTATGGTAATTTCACCTGATGGTCATTGTAAAACATTTTCTGAGGACGCTAACGGGTTTGCAAGAGCTGAAGGTTGTGGAGTGCTTGTACTAAAAAGACTTTCCGACGCCTTAAATGACAAAGATAACATTTGGGCGCTTATCAGAGGAAGCGCTGTGGCACAAGAGGGCCTTTCCAACAGTATGGGAACCCCAACAGTCCATTCCGAATCTCTGGCCATGAAAGAAGCATTGAAAGACGCTCGAATTCGGCCCGAGCAGGTATCCTACGTTGAAGCTCATGGAACTGGAACAACTGTTGGAGATCCCATGGAAGTTGCTGCTATTGCTAAAGCTTATCATTCACCAGCGAGAAAAAGTCCGTTAGTAATCGGCTCAGTGAAAACGAATATGGGGCATACTGAATCATGTTCTGGAATCACAGGAATTATGAAAGTTGTACTTGGAATGCATTATGAAACAATCCCAGCTCATAAAAATTTAACCAAGATAAATCCCTCAATCGACTTGGACGCCGTTCCAGCTGTAATCCCGTTGGAATGCATGGAATGGAAGAAATGTGAAGGTGCACCCCGTATAGCTGGAGTAAGTTCGTTTGGTATCACCGGTACAGATGCACATGCTATTATAGAAGAACCGCCCGAAACTCCACAGAAAAGAGTTTTTGCTGTAGACGATACATTTGAGCGAACACTACATATTTTAAAAATCTCATCAAAGACAGTTGAAGCTCTAGATGTCTTGCTGGAAAAATATAAAATTAAACTACAAGAGAGTAAGGAATTGTTTCCTGACATTGCTTTTTCATCAAATTGTGGAAGGGCGGACTTTCCATATAGGGCAGCGATAGTTGCAAGAACAAATGACGAGGCTGTTTCTTCTATTGATCGACATATGTATTTGAGAGAAGATGTCAGCACAGAGTCACCTGGAAAGATATGCTTTCTTTTTACCGGTCAAGGATCTCAATATCCTGGAATGGCCAAACGACTATATGAATGTAGTCCAATTTTTCAGATGCATTTTGACTATTGTGACAAAATTTTGGCATCAAGTTATAACATTTGCTTGAAAGATGTGTTATGGAGCTCCAGCGCTAGCTCTGGGGAAGAAATCAGTCGAACAATTTACAGTCAAACGTCCATATTTTGTGTGCAATATGCATTGCTCAAATTATGGGAGTCGTGGGGAGTGAAGCCAGATTATGCACTGGGACACAGCTTAGGAGAGTTTGCTGCTGCTGTCTGCGCAGGAATTATTTCTGTGGATGATGCAATCAAACTGGTGGCAAAAAGGAGTATTCTCATTGATGAGCTTCCTCGTGGGAAAATGCTTGTCATTCAAGCGGACTACGATGAAGTTAAAAGGAAAATGAAGCTATTTGCTGGATACGAATTGAACAAAATGCTAGACTACGCAGCAATAAATTCAAGCTCACAGACCGTTGTAGCAGGAGATTCTGATACAATCGTGGAATTCTCAAAATTTTGCATTGAAAACAAAATAAAATGTACTGTACTTGCTGCCACCCACGCCTTTCATTCAAAACATATGGATCCGATACTTGACAAATACAGAAATGCAGTAAAATCAATAAAGATGAATCGAGATAAGGAATGTGAATACATTTCCGGAATGCGAGGAGATGTTCTTGTACCAACTGAAGTTGATCAAGAGTACTGGGTTGAGCATACGAGAGAAAAGGTGAACTTTTTGAAAGCAAGTCAGAAGGCTGAGGAACTTGGCTGCAAGATATTTATGGAGATTGGACCACAACCCGTTCTATCCGCACTTACACTTATGAACAATGATGCTAACTTGTGGTGCTTTCCGTCGTTAAAGCGAAAAGAAGATGAGTGGGAAACGATGCTAAATACAGTTGGAAGATTGTATGTCAAAGGGATTGAAATTGACTGGGCAGGATTTGATCAATTTTACAACCGGAGAAAAGTACGTCTTCCTCATTACCCATTTAATGGAAAGAAATTCTGGCCCGACTTGATGCACTTTCGTTCGACAAATGCAATTCATCCGCTAATTGGCTCAGTACTTCCGAATGCTTCGTCAAGCAAAATATTTGAAAACGGAGTAAATCTAGAGACTCATGCTTACATAAAAGATCATGCTATCGGACAAACGGTAGTCTTTCCAGGTGCAGGTTACCTTGAGATGTGCATTGCAGCTGGCCTAGCTACGGTTGAAGACTCAACTGATTCTCTTGGTAAACCAAGTCGACCTATGAAAGTAGAAAATCTTATGATCAAAGCCCCGCTTGCGCTGCAAGTAGACAAAACATGTCAACTTCAAACTGTAGTTGAGCTCAATAAGTCAAATGATAACCAATATGACTGGAACGACATGACTGTAAAAATATTTCATCTGGAGGACATTGGTGTTTCCGAAAGCTGGCTTGAACATGCGGTAGCAACATTTTCACCACTTCCAACTGCTGAAGAACAAGTAATTCCGTTTGACCTGAAAACTTTCCAGGAAACTCTATTAGAGAATGCAAATACTTTTGAAGGAACGGAAAACATGTACGACAAATTGGCTTCCGTCGGATTAAAGTTTGGTCCAGTATTTCGTAGTCTGGAGAAAGTTTGGAGATACAAACAAAGCTGTAGTTTACTGGCCAAAGTGAAAATTCTAGAAAATTGTGGCGACGAGCAACCTGGTTCGTATATTGTCCATCCCGTCATACTTGATGCCATGATTCAGGCAATAATGATGCTCAGACTAACTTCTAGCACGAAAGCTAAACTTTCGGTTCCAATACGAATTGGAAAGTTGGTGTGGTTGTCCAACCCGACATCAGATGATTTGTACATTCATGTGTTTGATAAACATAGCTCATCAAGTAGTCTCTTAACGAGTTCCTGTACTGCTTTACTAGTGGATTTAAATGGGAACATTTTGGCCCAAATGAGTCAAATTGAGTTTATTGATACCACAATTAAAGCAGTGGAAGCTGTTTTGGAGCAACAGATATCCGCAATGCCGGATTTATGGGAAGAAACTTGGCGTCCAAGTATAGGACCATCTCAATATAGACATGACTTGGCTCTCTGTAGAAAGGAACGGTTTTATGATGATAAGTTGCTGAATTATTTGAAACTGAAAAGTCAGACCAAACAACTAGAACCGCATCAGGAAGAAATATATGCTAATATGAATCAGTTGGTGTATTTGAACTTTCTTCGCTGTCTATATGAATGTAAATGGGAGCCAGTGTTGGGTGCTACTTTCACCGTTGAATCCTTTACGGAACAGCTAGGTATTGAGAAAAAATTTAGGAAAATGTTGACCTACATCCTTCAAGTCTTGGAAGAGGAACGAATTGTACAAAATACGGGATCATCCATATGGAAAGTAGTTGGTAGTCCACCATCTGCGATGAAAGTTCAAGAAGAGCTGTCGTCATCAGTTTTCACTGCAGATTTAGTAAAAGAATTTAAGCCTACGTTGTTGCTGTCGGGAATTGGTAAAAGTTATTCGGCAATATTTAAAGGAGCTCAATCAGCCCTTCCTATTCTGTTCCCAGAAGATCCAACAAAATCTAAATGGCCCCCGGTTGCAGAATTTTATAAGGATTATGGAAAGCTTATTGGAATGACACAATTAATTGTCGAGGTAATGAATGCAGATATGAAGCATTGTAAAGCTCACAACTTAGCAGACCAAAAAAATCTTTTGAGGATTGTAGAAGTTGGTGCCGGTACAGGACACATTACTCATGAGTTTTTGAAAGTGTTGTACGAAAATGAAATCGAAGTGGAATACACTTTCACTGATATTTCACCCGCTTTTTTCTCGGCGGCTGAGAACACCCTGGAGCCGTACATGAAGTCAATTACATTTAAAAAGCTAAACATCGAGGAAGACCCAGTGAGTCAAGGATTTACACCAAATTACTACGATTATGTTATCGCTAGTGAGGTTATTCATGCAACGAAAAACTTGAATGAAACTTTGGCAAATGTGAACATTTTGCTTCGACCCAACGGAAAGTTTTTAATGCACGAGCAAACCAGAAAAAGTAGAATTATTACGTATTTGTTCGGACCTTTGGATGGATATTGGCGTTTTAACGATGTTCACTTAAGACCTGATCACTGCATTCTAAGCACGGAAAAATGGAAGGAGACATTGGGATTTGCTGGATTTGATGTTTTGAATGCTTTTCCATCAGTCGATAATTATCAGTCTCTGTTCTTTTCATTCAAAAAAGATAACGTTTCATTAAAGTCCTTCATTTCATCAAATTTAGTAAAGCATTGGATACTGTTTCATCAGGATGATAGCCCGACATCACAATTTTTACTAAAACAAATTCCTAATGCCGCTTCTCGAAATTTGATCACTGTTCGAACTGGGGATGGGTTCAGAAGTTACAAAAGTGAAACTGGTTGGACCTATGAAGTGAAACAAGACTGTGAGCAAGATTTCGTGGCATTGATAGATGCCATTGAGCTTAACTGTGGTCAAAATATTGAAGGCGTAATTTATGCTTGGTCACTAGACAAAGCCAGTACCACTCAGGACTCCATGTTGCAGCCATATTTTTATATCACTAAATCAATTATGGGTAACAACCGAGTCAGCCCTGCAAAAATTATTTCTCTTGTCAACGGAATTATGCCGGTGGAAAACAATGAGTTATCTCATTTACACTCTAGTACCATTTGGGGGTTTACTAGAACATTACAAAACGAACGCATAGATATCCAATGTCGATGTATTGATATTGGTGGGAAGGACTATATGAAGGGAGCGGAGCAAGTGTTTTATGAACTATGGAACAATGACAAAAACAGCCAAGTAGCGTACGTCAACAATACCAGATATTCTTCTAGGATCCAAGCTTTAAAACCTCATATGGTGGACTTAAAACTGCCAAATGGATCTGACAGGTTTCAGCTTATTTTGCCAAATACAAAATCATTTGCGGACTTACAGTTTGGACCTTTGGAACCTTTTATGCTAAAAGAAGACGAAATCGAAGTTCAAATCACGGCGTCATCGCTTAATTTCAAAGACGTTTTTAGTGTCCTTAAGCCCTCTGATGCTTTCAAAGACAGTAACGCAATTGGATTGGATTTTGCTGGAATTGTGAGACGTGTTGGGTCTCAGGTGTCCTGGTCTGTAGGAGACCAAGTTTATGGTCTGAATGTTAATGGCGGCCCGTTGCCCAGTCACGTTAAACTTAATGAAAAAGATGTACTTTCAATACCGGGTGGACTGACGTTTGCTGAGGCTTGCACCTTACCTGCTGTAGTAGCAACAAGTTATCACTGTTTAATAGAAGTTGCTAAAATCACTGCAGCGGACACAGTTTTAATACATACAGCATCCGGTGGAGTGGGGCTAAGTGCTATTGAAATTTGCAAGAATGTGGGAGCAACCATTATTGCAACAGCAGGTAGCAGGCGGAAACAGAACTACTTGAGATCCTTAGGCATCAAACACATCTTCCACTCACGTAATACCGAGTATGGTGATGAAATTCTTAAGATTACAAATGGCCATGGTGTGGATGTTATTTTGAACTCGTTAACAAGTGAGGGATTTAAAGAGGCGACATTACGAGCATGCGCCCAGAATGCCCGTTTTGTGGAAATGAGCAAGTTGTCCATTTGGCGCCCAGATGAAGTCAAACAATTACGGCCCGACATAAAGTACAATATTGTTGACCTATCAGCTATGGATATATATGAAATACGACGTCTTATGAATGCAGTAAACGAATTAGTAACTAAGAAAGTTGTTAGTCCGATTTCATATGCAAGATTTGATGCAGTTCACATTCAAGAAGCTCTGCAGTATCTGCAGAAGGCGAAACACATTGGTAAAGTTGTATGTGCCATGCCAGAGTTTAAATTGCGAAAAGGTAAATTGGATGTTTACACTCCAATGTTTAATAAAAATGCCACGTACCTTATCACTGGGGGACTTGGTGGCATTGGATTTGTTGTCTGTCAATGGATGGTGGAGAAAGGAGCCAAACACATTGTTCTAGCTGGACGAAGTTGCCCAAGTGATAAGTTGCTTAAGTCTATAGACTACATGAAAAATGAACAAGGGATACAAATTGTACCAGTACAGCTGGACGTCAGCAATTTCGAAAAATGTAGGGAACTCATCGTTATGAAGATTCCTGAAATGGGATGGCCTCCTCTCAAGGGCGTTATGCATGCCGCTGGAACTCTGAATGATGGGTTAATAGAAAACCAAACTTGGGAAAAGCTATCGAGTACTTTTAAAACCAAAGTTGACGGTACACTCAACTTGCATAAATTAACTATGAACATCAATCTTGAACATTTTGTCATGTTTTCTTCTGTGGCTGCTACATTTGGATCTCCTGGGCAATGTAACCATGCAGCAGGAAATACTTTTGAAGATACACTCGCTCATTATAGAAATTCAATAGGACTACCAGCGACTACCATTAATTGGGGACAGTGGGGGGAAGTAGGAATTGCCACAGAGGTTGATCTTCCTGGGTTTAAGGCCCTTTCCAATTTGCAGGGAATAGCTGGCCTTGAATATGCCATTAAATCCCAACGGGTACAAACTAACATATTTAACATCGGGTCCTTCGTACTTTTGAGCAAGATTTTCCCACAAATTTCACAAATTGTGGATGAGCGTGTATGGAAAACTAAAGGCAACGAAAATGGCACTGGTGAGGTTCACATCAAATCCGACGACTTTTGGGAACAGTACGACATGTTAGATTGTAAAGAAGCTAAGACAGAAATGATCAGGGATAAGTTGCAACTAATGTTAAGAAATATTTTGAAGCTTGAGGATACAGATGTGATTGAAGCAAACGCTAGTTTCCAAGAAATGGGTGTTGACTCATTGATGTTTGTTGAGATGAAAAATGCGATACAGGCAATGCTTGGAAAAAGGGCAATTTTAAATGTTAGTGCTATGAAGGACTACAATACAGTTAGTCTTCTTGCAAACGCTTTGTTCAATATGATTGGTGGAGAAAAAAACATGGAAGAAGAAAAAATTCCCACTTCTGATCAAGTTTCAGCTCTAATTAAAGAGGATTGTCAACTTCCTGAACACATTAGAGCCAAACCTAATCAACTAAAAATCAGCATCAATGAAGTCTCCAAAGTATTGGTAACTGGTTGTTCTGGAACACTTGGTCCTTATCTGCTCAAAGAACTTTCAAATATTTCCCAAATAACCGAAATTGTTTGTCTCATGCGGCCAAGAAAGCATTCATCCGGGAAGGAGCGCCTAACTAAAATCCTTCAAGATCGAGAACTATTGTCTCAAGTTGACATGACCAAGATCCGCTGTGTAGACGGAAATATTGCTTTACCCAACATTGGCATGGAACCACATGATTGGGAGGAGCAATGTAACAGTGTGGATGCAGTTTTTCATTGCGCTGCAAGCGTTCTACACACGGAACATTATAGGAAACGAGATTCAGAAAACGACACAAGAGCAGTTAACGTACAAGGCACTAAGAATATTTTAGAATTCGCTTCAACTGGTAGTAAGCTTAAGCATGTGTATTACGCATCTAGTCTTCTAGCTGTGGCGACAGTGAGCGAAGACGGGAGGTTTTCAGAAGACTGGCCTAACCTCAATGATTATGATGGCGTAACGACGTTAGCCTACCCAATCACAAAATTTGTAGGAGATGTCCTATTGAAGCAAGCAATTTTGGAAAGAGGAATTCCCGGGAAAGTATTCAGATATCCGTTTATTGTGGGTGATTCTGAAACAGGAAGATGTGTCCCTGATCAAAATCATGCCATGCTTCGTTACATGTTCATTTTGCAGCAAGGAATGATGCCAAGTATTCCATTCCCTATGGCAATGCTTCCAGTGGACATTTGTGCATGGGCATCAGTTCAGATATTTTTTAATCCTGATGCTGCAGATGATATATTTAATGTCTCCAATATTACTCCAGGCCCAGAACAAGATTTTGTCTCAGTTGCCGAAAAGCTGGGGTACAAGATTGACATTGTAGACTTTACGGAGTTCAGTGAGAAAGTTAGAGAATCTACACAAAAGGACTCCCCATTTGCTATATTTAAGGACTTTTATCAGAATGACGAAAATTTTTTATCGCTCTATAATACCTCACCAGCATTAAAGCAGTATATGTTGAGTGGTGGTTCTGACGTCGATTTTCTGGTCAGTAAGAAAATTGCCAGCATACTACCTGAGTTCTATAATAGTGCTCGTCCGTGTATGGATCATGTTTACCGTGATATACTATTCGCTAAAAGTCAAGGTTTGTTCGCCAAATTTAATCTGTAATCTTGTCAATGAAATGAAAATGTTTGTCAGCAGGAGTTTAATAATGATTGAAAGATCTGAAACGTCAAAATAAAAAAATACCGTAAAGATGTTAAAAAGAATCTACGAAGAAAAAAAAATTGTCCAAATATACTGTCTACTTATGTCCAATAAATATTAATGTAAATAATCAAAAAATGGTAAACCACTACTTTTTATTTTTTCATCGATTACTAAAATAACTTATGTGAATGGAAATTATACCACGCATGCATCGCAAATTAACACGTACATTATTTAGTCCGAAAGGGTTTTCCAACCATTTCAATAAGCGTCATAAGATTCCGTTTGACCAGTAAATTTCTGGATGATGTGGAAACTTATTTTCCTGCAGGCTAACACATCAAAATACTGTCAGGTGTCAAATAGTGTCATGCGATGCTCTAACTTGGACACAAATTAGCCTTAAAGATGAGGAATCAACTTACGGTTTAATTGAATATAAAAATGTGGCTAAAATTTTATTTCAATAATAAGAACACGTCCGATTTACATTTCTAAAAGTATTTAAAGGTTTAAAATTCATGTGTGATTAGGATGATATACTTTTGAAGTTAAACTTTTATAAGTATAAACTTAAATAAAAGATATAAGCCAAAAATGCAAAAACACATACAACAGTATTTCAGTACTAACAAATCTGTACTGAAATTATAGTGTGGTCGTGACAGTTTTATTGACACTTAAATTGCTACCCAATAATAGTACGTGTTTACAATTCATGGTTATCCATATATAATGTAAGGTGACTGCACTTTCTTATGTACCTTCTGATGCTTATTTACAACAATAATGCAAATGATATTGAAATAACTTGAGAGATGTCTTCACACATACGTCAATCAGAAGGATAAATACTTTCAAGATTAATGAGGCTGAGTATTGTATTTATTCTGCGGATTTTTCGGGTATCCCAAAATTGGCAAATTGTAGAGATAGTTCCAACGAATCACTATCCGGGGCTGAAAACGTGGAAACGGTCTAAAAATCAGATATGTACGATTTTAAATCTTACGAATTTTTATAGTTACGGGCACGTGATTTTAACTAAAATGCTATTTAAATATTTTTAAATCACTTTCGTAAAAAGTCATAATGTTTTAACTGTTACTTTTCAAGACAAATGGTATATTTGAGAAAATGCTAGTTCAAGTGTAAAACAATACTTATTAAATAAATCGAATCATAAAAGATCATAAAAGTGTTTGATTAACCGAATTATGTACAGTGTTTGTCCTAATAATTAAGTAATACTCGTGACATTCTCAGCGATTTAAAACCAAAACAGTTAAAATCATTTATAACATTCTTGTTTATTTTTGTATAACTTGGACCGTAGACAAATCGGTGCACTTTAATCGGTTAATTGTATTGTAGAAAACATTTGGACATTAAATACACTACTAACTAGTCACAAATGCTTACCATCTCAGCATCATCATAAAAACCATCAAATTTTAATCCCATTTTCGACGGATCTTCGACATAAATTTTTTTGTTACATGAAATCTAAAGGTTAGCTTTGTTCACGAGCCTTTTTATACAATTAAGTGGCTCTACGCAATTAAAATTGGATAACACATCCTAAAAAAATTCCATGGAATTTGTTATTTTGGTAACTTATGCTGCATTTTAAAAACAATAACTAATGCTGCATTTTAAAAACAATAACTAATGCTGCATTTTAAAAACAATAACTAATGCTTGGGCAATAAAGTTCTGGAAAAATGTTTTCCTTGTCCGGTAAACGTGGGTTAATTAGAGATCATAATCTTAAGCCGTCGCGGGTAGTCAGATGTATTTGCACTGAGTAGTGAGAATTGTTTACCTGAAAATATTGTCGGATCTTTTGTTCGCCACTTTTCAGACTCAACGAAGTACTGCATAATATCATTAAACTACATGTAAATTTTTATATGATTTATAAAAAGTTCGATGTAAATGTATCAGCATTTGGCAAAAATTTAAGCATCAAACTTTAATTTTATCAGATTTAACAAAACTTCAACAAAGTTCTTACAAAGTATACTCTCATTAAAAAAGTAATCCCAGACAACAGCAAATTTTATTTTGCTCTACATAAATTTGTGATACATTGCGAGAAATATATTTTATACAAGCTATCACACGCAAATTATAAGTATAAGTATATTATAGTATATGTGTTTACTAAATATCTATCTGCATAATTTTTGGTTCGGAAGATTTTTCCCACCATAGCATAATCATCTCAAGGTAAATTTCGATCAGTGAACTGTAGGTGAAGCCGATTTTTAAAAAGTTTCGGACATCAAATTCTTTTCATCAGATCATTACGAATTCCGTTTTATTTTCTGATTTACCAAATTGTAAATTCGAACGTGTACTTTGGTTGAAATATAAGCCAACATTTCATTTTACAAGATAAATATGCTTGAAACTTTACAAAGGAAAGTAATAAATCTTAACCCTGATTTACCGAATTGCATGCTGCTCTATCTAAGCATCACAATGACAAGTCCAGTTTACATGTAGAAAAAAAATTAAAGCTTTACATTCGAAATGTGAAAATGACTTAATCAGACGATGTTGCAATTTTTGTTTTCACTGGTCACTGAAATACTCGATAATTGAAAAGCTATAAAATGTGACGATATTTACCACGAAATTAGGGAGCACTTCTTACTCGTAATTTTCAGTGATTGAGAATCAAATATAAATAAGCCAGACAAACTAATTTTAATTTTTGACCTGTATTTTTTTCATTTTTCACATTTTGTGTAACCCGACGTTGTGCAGTTGACAAAATGTTAAATTTTACTTTAATTGTTGCTATTGTAGATAATACTTTCGTATTCGTAAATCGTGGGATTTTTTTTGTGAACGTTATTAAATATTTTGTTTAATACCTTTTCTTGCACGATTTTGTGAATTAAGTGCACAATGCTTGCGCTCGTGCTATAAGTCGTGCTAAGTAAGCTTTAATTTTCCCTGAAACATTATCAAATCTTTTGTCTGATATCATTTCTCAACTGCATCTCAATATGCTCAATATTCCGGAATGATGAATTAATGTTGACCTTAATTATGAAACTAAATGCTACTAACGAGGAAAGTGCAAGTCCACTAAATGGCAAACCGGCATGAAATGGGCATCACAAGAAAGATCAGGATGTTAGTAAT
>JAQIWN010000203.1:0-44504 GCA_034699025.1 Entomobrya cf. arborea Gr-Col-00668
ACAGTGGAATTTTGGAGGTTTTCCAAAGAATCGTGCACCAACCCTATAGCAGTTGACCAACACTTCTGGTTTTACTGAGGAATATGACTAACTTAACTACTAATCCACACACCATGGTGCGTCGCCAATATCTTGCACTACGTAGTAGAAATTGCAAATTGTTTCAAAAAAATGAAGTGATTTTATAATTTTTATACAGAGCTTAATGTATTGCTGGTTCTCACCAACACCCAACTTAATCAAAAAGAAAGACTAAGGAAGGACGTATGGTTAATGATAACTATAACAACTCTAAAACCTGGACATGAAGTGTAAGTCTTTTACGAAAGGATGGCATCCAAGAAGACGCAAGATGTAGCAAAAAAAGACGCCAGGTTGGTGTGATGACTTGCAAACGATGTATGTACATAATGCCGTGCATTCACACTCAACATTCCCAACGCAACGTCCCACTTCCAACTTCATGATGATATTGATGATGATGACAATATTGACAATGACAATCTTCTCTTTTTGACACCTTCCTTGATTCTCACAGGCTAGGCAAGCTTACATCGCAATTTGCAAAAGTTGAGAAGTTGTAAACGGAAAGCTTGATTCTTGCACGTTTGCATGTCTAAAGCTTGCAACTTGCGACTCTTGCGAGTGTATTGCATTGCATTGCAATGCGCAATGTTTGTGGTGTGGTGAGCTGATGTAGAAAAAAGTTGTTTTCTGCTGCTTATTCATCAAGGTTGAAAGTAAACATGTGATTTGTGTTGATCATCTAGCATCGACGACGGAAAACTTTCAACCAGTTTGTTTTGGTATCATTGTTAAAGCGTAATTAATTAATTTGGGATATTTGAATTGTGTAACCTGTTGCTGGAGTTTGATTACAATCTTCCAGCTGTTGTATTGGTGATGGTGCATGGAGGAGGGTGGAAAGGCTTAATTGTAGTTTGTTTCGATTTAAGTGAAAGGGTGAAAGTCAGCTGTGAGTTTGACGTTTCCAAGATTACATTTACTCGTGGAATTTAGTCCCTTCAGTAGATTCAATCAATTTAGTACTCACGAATTGTAAAACTGAAGAAAAATCCCATGAATAGTAACAGTGCAAAGATGGAGGGGATGGCTGGTGATGGCAACCCTGTCCCATCATCCCCTCATGGTAACCCTTACGACATTAATGGAACCAACTTCATCCCGGAAAAGTTTATCAAGAAAATTATTTCGGTGAGTGATTCTGTGTATATTTGTGCAATTTAAAGTGTTTTTTATTTGATAAAATGTTGGTTTATAATAATATAATTGGTATCATAATGTATTTTTCCAGGAATATTCCCTGAATAAATTGATTGAAACGGAGTCCAGCCTTATCAGGCAAATTCAAGATCTGGATTCTGACATGCAGACGTTGGTATACGAAAATTACAACAAGTTCATTTTAGCGACAGACACCATTAGAAAAATGAAAACAGATTTTAGAGAGATGGAGGACAGGATGGCTTTGCTTTCAAAAAATATCGCAATGATCACGGAGAATTCTGCAAATGTTTGCAACAGCCTTAAGGTATTTTTTTTCGAATTAAATACATATTATTTAAAATATGAGAATTTTTTATTTGCCGGAGATTAATTTAGATTTTTTTTAAATTAGGAAAAACGAGATAAAGTTAGCAAACTCTCTGGAATCAATGATCTCCTTAAAAAGCTCAAGTTCCTGTTCGAACTGCCGAATAAATTAAAGCATTTTTATGAGGATAGTAACTATGAAGAAGCCGTCAAGTGCTATTTAAATGGTGTTCAGTTTGTAAACGAGTTCAAGAGATTCCCAAGCTTGGAAGCCATCAAAGGCGATTGTCAGCATATAGTCAAGAAGATAACTTTTGATTTGTACAAGGACTTTGATGATGAAGAGGTAAACTTAATTTTTTGGAAGTTTTTTTTTCAAAATGATTGACATTACTACAGTCATGTAATTTACTTTGCTATTGTAGAAATCTTCGCAAGATCTTACACGAAACGTGTCTTTACTCTTGAGCCTCGGAGAGCCACCAGCAAAGCTGGGACAACGACTTCTAGAAAATGCGTTACCTAAGCTCCAGCAAAATTTGGAAAGTATTAAAATTGCTGACTCGCCAAACGTAAGTACTGATTAATTGATTATGATACATTAAACATTGTGTTCCGTTCCGGTGATGATTATTTTTATTTGGTTTAATTTTTTCACAGGTTCCACTGGAGGAATTCATGGAGCTCGGATGCGGCATATTTTTGAGCAACCTAAGCCTTGTTATTGCCTCTTTTTCTCAAGCTTTCATTCAAACCACAGAGTAAGCGTTAAATTTATCATACAAAAAATCCGAAGCATTCCTCAGGAAACCGATATGATGTTCATCACTAACTTACAAATTTAATTATCTTGCAGCCTTGATGAGACTGCTCGTTTGGAATCCCAAGAAATGCTAAAGCGATTCACAGTTAATTTGATGAGTGAATTTATGGTTATTATGGAACGTCGCTTAACATCTGAGGATGAGTTGAATAATATTCAAGCTGCAGAGCAACGGGACGAGTTGATTAAAGCTCTGGATCGTCTGTATCGTAGATTAATGGCTATGGGCACATTAATGCCAAATACTGACTTTGCTCCGTAAGCAGCTAATTCACAAAAAAATTTAAGGTTTGTTTAAAACCTTGTCAGATTTTAAGCTAATATCTTTTTTTTCTCGTTATAGATGTGGTCTTGATCTAACATTCCGTGTTGCCAAGTTGGATGTGGAATTAAGCCTTGAACGTATAAAATTCTCATTTGAAAAAGCAGTGAAAGATTCAAGTGTAGAATTGACTTCACACCCTGGGTCATCGCAAGAAATTCTTGGATCTATTTTGGCCACTCTTGTTCTTCAAATGAAGTCCAGTCTTACAAAACTGCAGGAATTTTGTCGTGGGGATTTGCAGTTTGCACAGAATGCAGAGTTTCGTCAAAAAATGGCAGTTTTAAGCGTTCGGGAAGGATTAGTAGTTGCTGTATTTAAATATTTGGCAGATTTTGGACGAAATTTGATTCAGGATGAACAGTACAGTAATCTCACGTGGTTACTGTTGGCTAAACTCTATTTGGACATTGAGATAGGAACAATTGAATTCATGGTGAATTCTGTAGAGACAAAATTCGATATTCGACGTGAAAAGAAGAGTCAAATGCAAGTTTACAAACTGACCAACGTGTCTTCACTAACCACTGCGTTGAATGAAACAGCAAAGGCACTAGTCAAGGAGTTTGTTTCCTGTCAGGGAAATTACCTATCAGAACTGATGAAATCAGCAGTATTACGAAACGATCTTATGTCCATTTCGCATGATCCCAACGGACCCAGTCAACAAATGAAACAAGTTATTGAAGTTCTGACAACTTTGGAGAAACAAGTTGACTCAATATTTCCTGATTCTGATTCCTCAACGTTTCTTAAAAGTGAAAGATCCTCAGACTCATCCCGAAGATCAATAAGCACTACAGGTGGTAGAGGTCCATCCAGACCATCTATATGGTCCGGGTACAATCCTAATATGGCAACCAATATTCAAAAATTGTTCTCTGAAAAAGTTGAAATCTTTGGGAATGTTGAGCTTCACAAAAGTGACATTATGATGGCCGTCGTAAAAATTGGGTTAAGGGTAAGTAGATATGTACCAAAAATTGAGATTAAGGAAAAAATAAAGCGAAAAGCTAAATTTTACACTTGTTTTTGGACTTTCACAGGCTTTGTTGGAATGTATGCGACAAAAGACGTTGTGTAATTATGGTCTCCGTCAGATTCAAGTGGACGTTCATTACCTTCAAATGTACTTGTGGCGGTTTGTCAACAACGAGAGCTTTTTGTATTCCCTGTTGGATGAAATTTTGGCAAGCTCTATTCAACGATGCGTAAATCCTTCTTTGCTGGAGGCGTCCATTGTCGAGTCGTTGGCGGAAAAATGATCTCGACCTAAAAATTCAATGCTAACAATCAGAATCACTAAAAAATATACATTAACGTCAGAAATGTAATATGGAAAATTGTTCTATAAATACGTGTATTTTTGAAATTAATGTGTACTTAATACAGAAATTTATTGCTGCTGAATGCATACATATTATACTAAAACACAAAATTTACTGTACCGTGCCGTGTAATATCTAATGAATTATAATAGTATGAAATAAAATCTGGGTTTTAAAAATTGAAAGGAAATAAAAGTAATTTAATTTAAAGTAAATCCTTTTTTAATGAATTTTTTACATAAACTACTCGCATTAAAAATTACGAAAATATAATGTTTGATCATTAAAATAACATCGTATAATTATTGTTAGTTTTTGATCGAACACTTCTAGTTTTCTATTCAGCTATGTCAAATTGCATATTAAAAAAAAATCTTTCTACTCGTAATAAATGACGTGTGACCTTTTTTTTATAACAATGCCGTTGTTTTCTTGTTTGTTCACATTCCCCGTATTTCAACATGCATACAAAAACATCGTTTCAAATAATCATTTATCGCTGGAGTACGCTGGCGCTGGTCTGACAGTTAAAAATAATCTTGTTGCTGCTAGAATATTAGTTCAGTTCAGAGAAAATGTAATACTTGTCTTATATTTACAGAGTAGGAATTGGCGTGTCTTCATAATGAATAATGAATATTCAATCAGTGGAACACCTGCCTGTGGCATATGTGCTTCTGTCTGTTTTCTGCTGGCGTGCATACCCGATGACAAGACAAATATAAAAATATCTGGTGGTTGTAGTGAGTGATGATGATGATGATGTGATGTATGGATAACACATTTCAATTTCGATTAAAGTCGTTCACATAATATTTTACTTGTGCATTGTCTATTAACTAACAATAAGAAAGTCTGGTATTTCTTTCATTCTTCAGCGGTATGTTCGAGAGTTCTTCCTAGTAACGGCATGATACGTATAAATTTTACTTAAAACTTATCAATATACGACTCCTAGGTGGCGCATACGTGGAACAAACTGGTCTTATCCTAGCATAACGTTCGTTATCGTTCATTTTTTACTACTAAACCAATAATATATGCTTGTACATGTTAAAAATTAAAGGTTCCAAAACGATTGGAGGTGGAGTAATTTCAATTAGCTTTGCATGTAAAATAAAACATATTTATGATTATGAAGTTTTCACTGTAGATTTTCATGTATTCCTAAAGCTGTTTTATGCTTACAAGCAGTTAATTACTACCAATACCAATACCCAGCTACACAGCGGTTTTATAATGTCCCTAAATACTGATGGCCACATTCTCATAAATCAACACTCAAAGCTGTAAGCAATTGGAACAAAATATGGAGGTATGACATAATGGATTCGTCAGTTATTATCGTAGTTTCAATTCCAGTAGCATCTACTTTCCGTTTTGCTTAAAAAGTGCTTCCATTTCAATTCTGTCATCAAAGCCATACTTAAAAGGCATCTAAGCAGTAGGGGATGACAGAAAATGTTTGCAGGTTTTACTCTTTAGCTTATAATGTCTGTCACCTTGTTATGTTTCAAAAAATATGCTGCCTAGTCTGTTGTAATCCGACAGTCGTGGAAAATCCTATTTGACGAAACAATCTGTTTTTAACGATAGTGTATTTTGCCTAAATTCCAATTAGTTGTCTTATTGCAAGAAATGAGAATGAAATAAAATACTGTTCAGTATTTTAATACATTGAACCATACCCAGCATTTTTTACTCAAGACTAAATAGCATTTAATTTTTATTTGTTTTGAGGAGAATGAATGGTATTTCCTAAAACACAACCGATTATAAGAATTATAAAACCACGCCTATTTTCCCTATACACTCGGTTGTTTATCAGCATCCTCTTTAAATGTATCATATCATATCATAGCAAATTATGCGATGATATGCCATACCGAAAATTGCATTGATACTACATACACACGTTTACATTGTGATTAATATTGGTTGTAACAGAAACGTAACAAAAAGCGAAACTGTTGAAGAGATGACAGCCACTTTGTTATGCAGTTCCACGTTTTCCGATTTGAAAACGTGCTAATAAGAGGTTGATTACTTCTACCAAAAAGCAACGGTAATCCCAGCTAGCATTCCAACACAGTTCTACCAAACGATTAGTATAAACGGTATGCATGCATTTAAAATTGCATTAGATTTTGTTTTTTTTAAATCATTAAAAAAATTCACCATCAGGTCACCATTAGGTCAGTAAATTTCTTACTAAAATTTTCAAAGGTGTTGAATTTCTTTAAATAGTCAATGTTTCTGAGCCTTTTGCTGTGCTGGGGTTACTTTGATAGATTGCTGGAAAAATGAAACCGCAGTACAATAAGAAAAATACAATGTAACAGAGCACACTGCACAGGTAGCTAATAAAAAGAAAGGGGGAGTAACCAAGTGTGTCTTATTAACATTTTGCTACTTTGTTGACTTATTTAATGCCTCTCCATCCCATCTATCTCCCAATCAATTCAATTATAATATTTTTCCTAATAATAATGCATGGAACCCCAAACCATATCGCTAAAAAAAAAGCTTCTTTATTAACACACTTTGTTCATTCCTCCATCTAAATCTGAAACATCTTACTAAACACACTTGTATTCAGTCTTTAAAAAATACTATGTATCAACCATTCTTTCAACTAGAATCAATCCTAGGCTTACTAAATATAATCCAAGTGATGTTAAAAAATACTGGGATTAATATTACGCCATCATCACAAGCATAGTCATGATATGAAATTAAATGCACTCATTCATCGTGCAATAATATTACCTGTTATTTAACCATAAAAAGCATGCATTAAATGATAGGAAATATACATTAAATAATCTTTTTCATCTCTATCGTATTACACCTCCAAAGGAAAAGATTGTTAGTTGAGGTTGAGGGTTCAGTTGGGAACAGAAAGGAAAAACAGGAGGTACATTAATACTCTTACAAAATAATCTTTACTTTTTTTCAAATGTTTCCACTTTTTACAGCGGAACCAATTTTATTGTGTTTTTTGTCCTTTTCCCCATTCTTTCCAAGTTTATTTAGTAGGCAAATTAAAAACACTTTGACTGGAGGAGCCTCATTTATTTTTATTCTTTACTGACTAGACAGAGGAAGTATCAAAAACCGTCCAGTTCATCAAGCTGAGGCCATATTACCCCATTTCATTTAGGTCACCCAATCTGGCTGCCATTTCATCTAATCATCAACCCTTTTTCCATCTTGGTCATCTTCATCATCAAAAACTCTTCTCTGGCCTATTGGACTGTGGACCTCCGGACTGCAGGGAAAATGCAACATTGTGATTTTAAAAATACAGATATTCTCTCTGGTTTGTGACCGTTCTAATGGGCATTCATTTTTTATCATTGTGCTCGTGAGTTCGTTCACAAACCAAAATATCTGTAGAAACTCATCATACAATCGCATCACACTTCTCTACTTTTCCCGATGGATTCAACTGGCCGGCCGGTAGCAACAAAGAAAAAAAAACAGTTATACCAGCCATGTTGCCATGCGCGCACACAGAATAATCTCATCATATCATCATTCTTTTCGTTTTTTCATTGTTGCATTGGTCAGTCTACGATTTGCATGGTTGTTGACCAGTATTCAAAAAAAACCAATATGGAGGGCAGCGGAGAAACTTGGGAGAAAGAGTAAGTTGGGTTTTCATTCAAATTAAGGAAAGTAGTTTGTAGATTTTTTAAAAGTACGTTTAGCAAACGTTTAACATCTTTTTCTTATGTGAACATGCTCGATTTTTTTTCTTGGTAGAAAAACTTTTGTTTTTAAACTTGTTCAGCTTAAATTTAAATTCTAGGTATTTTATTTCCCAAACGATTTTTATCAAAAACACGTCACATCATTTGCAAACCACCGTGTCATCATGTGCAAGTGTGGTGTGGTGGTGTGTGCTCGTGGTTCCCTTCCCTACATTGTATTGTATTGTAATCGAGCGTATTGTAAAATGCCACGTATTTGCTTCAAGTAGATAGAACGTACGTCTGCCTGTCATCATTATCACTTGCATCCCTTCCATCATCGTCGCTAGTAAAAATGTGCTTCAATCTAAAGTACTTCTGTCTTTTCTCCTCTCTCGCCATTATTGCTGCTTCAATTTCACTACTTCCTCTCCTTAATGTTTCCTTATTAGTTCCTTATTTATTTAAACTGATCCTTTCTCTATCAGAGGACAATATAGATCTACTACTTTTGCATTTGAAATATAAGCACTTTATATTGTTTGGATTGTTATGAATGGAAATTGGTAACGATGGCCTAGAGAACATCACATCATCATTAGAAAAGATAAAGTGGTTAAATTGTGATAATAAATCTCTTCATATCCTCCAGTTCAATTTTATAGCCTCTCTAGAAGGAAGAAGCAAGCAGCCGGACGAGCCGGTACATCAAGTCAAGGATATTTAAACAATAAGTTGTGTGATGCACTGCACATGTAAGTCCTCTGTATATGATGTTTATTATATTTAATACGTAACATGGTGCTGGTCTATTTTCCTTACTGCTGTTAGACTGATCTTGAGTCATTAACTCTGAAATTTGAGCGTTGATTTCCTTTTCCAGTAGTCGTTTGCTTCATTAATAGATATAGAGGTAAGTAAGTATGGATATTGGATATGTCATTTGTCAAGCATTTAATTTTGGTTATTCAATTTATATACTTTGCTTGATGAAGAAATGAAAAATAAATTGATATGAAGATGAGATAGAAGTAGGGGAAGCATGATTACTACTTGAGCTAATATTATGTCAATAGATAGTTTACTGTTTATGGTTAGTTATCATTGCAGTGAAAAGCTTCAGGTACTTTATATAACGATTTATAGATTAGTTATTTTGATGGCTTGTCAGTTTTATAAATCCAAAATCTACATTTTACATAGGACTCACATTACCCTGATTTTGGTGAAGGTTCCTAGAAACATTACGGTTTTGCTTTATTACCCGAATGTTAAATTTTACGTGCTGCTACACAGAAAAATTCTCGACCTTAAAATAAAACTTTAATAAAACAATAAAGTTCAACTTTATTTTGGCAAAATCAATTATTTTCAAATATACACAGTACACACTATAATATGTTCTCGTAATGGTTTTTCTCATTAGGAACTATACTACAGCGTTATCACAAAGGATAAGTGCTGAATGTATTATGAAATGACTTCAGCAATGATATTTTAAGTATTTTTGTACACTAACTTGGAGGATCATTTAATTTAATCCGAGTTTGTGGGGTAGCGAGATTTAGAGGTACGTTTGGATTAAGTTACTTAAGTAATACAATTGTTTGATGTATTTCCTTTTAGTTTACCATTTCACGATTCATAATACTTTTGACAACTGGAGGAGTCGGTGTTGGGTTTTTAGCCTCTAGTATGCATTTGAAATAATATGAAAATTGTTGTTTAAAAAATACTCATGGTTTTTAAAGTAAAACAGTCAATTTAATGGTTAATGGCAACATAATTTCATTCATAATTGTGAATCCAATGAAAATTCCGTGAAGCTTTTTGTAAATTAAGCAGTCTTGTAGAATGATAGGGGACGACTTTGGAAGATTGTAGGAAGATGGAATATGATGATGACTCATCTCAGATTGATGAATTGCAAGCACGTTTCTATTATTTCTCTCATTTAATGATCGTAAGTTCATTATGACCCTAATCTTTTCGCCATGTATGTAATCCAAGTATAAGAGTCAATCAGCAGCAAACATGCAGTAAAGGAAATTCTGGATATTTTCATGTGAAGGATGTATGTCGTATATTTGTATTGAATTAATAGATTATACGAATTGCCAGTTTCATGTTTCATGCGTAATAAAGTTTGGAATAATTTACAATCTACATAAATTTTTACTAGCTGCATGCTTATCGTTAGTTTTTTAAACTAGAAAGTACCGTTTCCAATATTTAAATTTAAAATATTCAGTTTTCATTCCATTAAATAAAATAAAAGTGAGGGTATGGCAATCATATAAGTATTTTTCCTATTGTTACTGAGACACCGTATTGTGCCAAAGTGTCGAACCCTTCAGGTTGCACACGTGCTCAAAGTGCCTAATCCCACAACATACAACGTTTGTCTCTATATATTATTATGCAAGCATAAAGCTGAAACGTGTATGAAATGAATGAAAAACATGTAACGTATTGTTAACAATCGAAATAGTAATGATGGTAGCATAATAAGCTGTCCCTTCTGTCGTCTGCACTCATTCATAAGTAAAGGTGACGTACCTGAGCTCATTAGTTCTCATGAACTTTATTCCTGTTTCCTAATGATTTTACTTTAAGAAAGATATTTTTACCAGTTTAATGCCTAAAAGTTAATGAGGGATCCAACTGAATTTTAGTATTCTCTTAATGCGGTAATTATCGAGTCATTAGCATTTTAAGTGGAACAATCAGGTCACAATTAGAAATTCATTCATTTTGGAATGACAGATCCTTATATATATTTAAGGGTCATGTAGGGAATCGAATTCAAAGCATGAAAGTGGTCTCTTGTGTACAGTGTCTCCTGCCTCGTCACCACTACCAAACTCGGTCTTTAAACGGATATTCTCACAAAATAATTTCAAAATTTACAATTTCTATTTCTCATAAGTTCTAGTTCCACTTTTATTCAAACTTCAAAAAACTAAAGTGCTAATAAAACCAAAAGTTATAATCAGTTATCATTCAGTTATTTAGATTCAAGACAGGAAAAATCGACAGTTTGGAATTCATTGAAATGTCTGCAGTGCGAGTGAATAAATTCCAAGTGAAATACTTTAAAAGGTAACAAAATTATATATTTTTTTCAATAGTTTAATTCATCCGTCAAAGAACGTTGCTCTTTTTTTCTTCATAAAAAACTCTACAATTGGCATCAGTATCAGTTAGAATATTTCTTTTGGTAAATTGATACACAATATAAGACAGACGACAGACACATTATTTATCTTTGTTGGAAAGACAACAATAAACGTATCAATTCCAGAAAGAATTGAGACATTTGCACACACGCACGAAATAGTCTGTATAACAAACTGACAACCAATTTTGTGTTTGTATACTCTGTTGCACGACTATAAAAAAGGGAAAGCCTGTGCTGAATATTCCTTCCTCATTTGCGTCTCATTGATCCCGCATAAAAGTATAAAAGTTGGCACTATATATAGCCACAAATCTAATATAAAATATAGTAGTCATAAAAGTAAATCGAGACATTTTGCTGTGATTTACTCATCTTCATTGCGTTAAAGTAAAATAACATAAAAAGTACGACAACGTTGAACAAATAAACGTGTTAAGAGTAAACTAACAACGTTTACACTTACATTGTTACAGTTACAGACTCAGTTAGTATTGCATTGCATGTACGCGCCTAATAGCATGAAGTTTTTGCCTGCATCGCTTACTTAGTATCAAATGAAATATTTCTGGAACAAAGTTAGGCAGTATTAAAATTCCCATTACAAGTTTGGTTCCAAACGATTATATACACTATTCTTTTGTACGACTGTGCGTAATATCTGTAAATAAATGGTAACACTATTAAGATGTTCTCGCTTATTTGCCACTGCTATCATGATGCATTTTTTTCTACTGATTTTTTAACTGTTTTCCAACTTGTCAAGAAACAGTAAATGACATAAAATAGCTCAGTTGACAGATGTCTAATGGTAATAGGAATAGTATTTTAATAGATTCGTCTAGTGATGGTTTCGTTTTTTTCAGAATCGTTTTGCAAAAGGGAAGTAAAGTCATTGTGTTTCATGAGATGTCTTGCTTTAAAAATGAAATCATGCCTTTGAATTTGAAATCAACCAACCAATGAAATCATTCTCTTATACGCTACATTTTTTCAAAGTAAACGATTACAGCCCATGCATTTGAAAAATGATTTATGTGACGGAGGATGAACTGAATCTAGTTTGTACTTCTTTATTTTTTGTTTAATCTCATTTCATCTGTCTTCTAAAGAGGTACAGAGAAACCATACCACTTGTTAAAACATGCGGTTTCCAATTAACAATTTGAATAAATATGTCATCACCACAGCACAGTAAGTGAAAAAAAGGTTACTGCCACAGACGCAAGTATTGTTAGGTAGCAAGCATTCAGACTTAATTCGTGTTTGACATAAAAATTTATTGCAATCCAACTCAAAATAACCATTATTTTCTTGATTAAATGTAAAAATAAAAAATACGAGTGTTCAACGTACAACAAATATTTTAAGTAATGTCACATCAATAATTCCATGGTAGGTATGTAGCGTGGCCGTGGCATATCCATGCTTCTCTATAGATTGAGCTCATCACACAACAATGCATGATGAACACTACAGCGAGGTTCATATCGTCACAACAATCACACCTGCAGAAAAAAAACAGACATTTCAAGAGATAATATAACATTTCATGTTATGCTGAATGGAAAAGAAAATAAGGGAATTGTGGATATTTTGGTCAATATATATTCATATTTTAGAGAGAAAACTAGGCAGATGTTCCAATAAATAAAAAAAGAATATATGGGCAACAATAATAATAATGGTATAATTTATTGACGAAATAAAATGCATTGAAAGAAGAATAAATGTTATAGACGGATGTTGTACAGGTGGGCAAGGCCAGTAAGCGTACACGGCACACACACACTTGATTGAAAAGACATGCATTAAAGTAAAAAAGAATACATCCAAAAATTTACATTATTCAATTTCTCGTTTTCTATGATGAATTTCTACTTGTAATGATCAAGTTTGGTTGATGCGTTGGTTCATAATGAACTGATAAATGTGCACATACAAATATGACGGCATTGCATTAGAGATAGAAATAGATGTAATATTAGTTAAGCACAGAATAATATTAATGGAATGTTCGGACACAATGATCATCGCTTAATACTTTCACTCTCTCGCACAATTGTAGTCATAATTATTTATTTATTTTTACCAGAGGGTTCCTCCAGTCATCATTCATTATTATTGTGACTACCTAAATTTGGAGTAGTAGCACATCAGTTTTAGTTTAGGCTTACTCCCTCACTGGAATGGGTTATTGGCGATAATAGTGAATTGTACATGCATACATAGTGCTGCAATAAATTTGTTTTATTGATTGCCATAATTTTAAATTTTATTTGTTTTATAATAAATCTGTTTTTTAAGTGAATGACACATGGGGATTGAAAAATAGAGATTTTGCAGGAGACCAGCGATTAAAATATATTTTGTTAAATACTCGTTTTATTTAAACAATTAATGTGAAGTTCTAACGATTTTTGTAGAGCATTTATTACTTTACGACATTTAAAAAAACATACAGATACATTTCTAGATTTCAGCAAGAAGCATTATTATAAGTCAGTGCATTATCCATCTCCTCCGAAAGAACAATGATAGCTTATTTGAATGGTAGATGGAATGGTGGAAGGTGTGAATGATGCGTGTGGGGGAGCACATATATAGCTTTAAGATGAACCAGCCAAGGTGTTTAATGTTATATAGAAATGTGGAGACTGATGTGATTGTGATACCATATATTTATGTGATTAAAGAGAGAAGCAGTTTTGGAGAATTTTATTAAACGATGTGTGAGGTGAGTGAGAGATGAGGTTGAATGATGGAAACGAAGCAGTACAGAAGCATCATCGGTTTTGTCATTAATACTGTTATTGATTATATTCAGTTGTAAAGTGGCTCAAGCTTAGTTTCGTCCAAGGCATTATCAGTTCAGTCAGCTTCTGTTGTTTGTCAGGACCTTTGTCAGAATGGAACAAGGAGTCAAGCGTTACTTGAAGGATTTCATGGAAAATAGAAAACTCATGGAGTTAACGAAGGCCGCATCTTTAAGTAATAAAGAAAAATCCGAAGTTTAGTGCTGCATAGCCAGTTTTTTTTAAATCTACCAGGTTGAAAATAAAAAACATTTTTAACCTTTGAAAAGTAAAGGACAAACTAAGGTTATTATCTAAAAAGAGAAAATTTGAACAATTTCCTAACTTTATGTATATTTCATTCATTTTAGAAACCCTTTCGCGTGACTGTAGATTGCCTTTCGGGACATGTCCATGAAAGCTGCACTGATCGATTACCCTATGTGACCACGACCAGGCAAACATCAATCATAACTAACTGGAATAATGTTGTAATCTATTGCTGAAAAATATGGGAACGGAATCAAAAGAATAGTCAAAAATAACAAAGTTCGCATGGCTAAGTAGTAGCGCCGCAGGTGAAAGTTTTAAAATCGCACCCGCGCCCTACTTCTTAACAATGACTTACTTTGAAACTCATCATAACGTGTCTATATAGTTGTGATCACTAACACCAATGCAGACAAAGATGCTACGAAACTTCAACAACGAAGGTAAACAAAGGCTACATAGTTCATGAGCTCAATGTTAAGTTTCTCACTATTTTTTTTGTTAAAATGCATGAATGACGTTATAAAAAAAATAAAGACAATGTGAAAAATCAAATTGAATGTTTTAAAAAAATATGATTGTTTTGTGCTTGATTTTTTCTTAATTATACTTACTATGTAATTCTGTCCTTAGAATTGTATAAACGTCCCCTTTTAACCCTTTCATTCGTGAAAAAACTAGATCATCTAGAAAAAAATCATTAAAAAATTGCGTCGGTATCATAATTTTCATTGATTCTTACAAACATCCCTGCGTTTAATATTTACATGCAAGAAATTCATTATTCGTCAACAAAAGGAGCTAAAATCCTGCATGTTATGGATAAAAGCATAGTTTTAAGCACCATAGCAGAGCACATGTAAAACATGGAAGTGTTCAATAGATTTGATGGAGAAAGGATTTTCGAGTACCGTTATGTGTAATATGTAGTTGTACATACATTTATAATTTATAATGTTCTGAGTCTCATGTCAATTAAATCAATCAATTGTTTAATTGCTTACATAATATTATACAACACAACATACAACTGGAGATTTTTTTTGAAATTCTTACCTACGAATTATTAAAGCTTAAAACCATGTAATATTGAAGTATTCAACTTGATTATTTTAGCTCTGTGTAAATCTGCGTAATAAAATAGTCTGAAAAATCATAAAAAACAGGAACTAGCTAGCAAGTAGTAAACTCAAATATTTTACTATCGAATTCATTTAGTCGTTGTCTAAAGAAAATCTGTTGTTCTATGAATGAATTTTGAAACATTTATATGTATATTTATATGTGTAGTGCTGTATGCGACAAGCTTTTCTGAACTTATGAATGTACGAAAAACTTTAATAAAAATGTTCGTTATCTACACTAATATGCATAATCACATTACCATTTTCCAATCAAATGCAAGTCGAAAATTGTAATTGAACCAGGAATAGTAATTTTAATTTTTAGATACCAATTACAATAACCCGGTAAATAAGTTAACGTTACAATCTGCTTATTATTATTCTGCCTAAATTATTAAGCAGTATTATTTTCATGAAATTTTGTAAAAATCAAGCATTTAAAATATTCATCTGACAGCACCCGAAACTAGGAATAAGTTGCACGTACCATTTTCTAAGATTTAAAAAACTTTTAGTTAGTTAGTACTGATGCAAGATTATGAATTATACAGCTTTTTTGATTTCAGTGGGCAATATGTTCTTGTGAAAATGTAAGAATATGAAGCGAACTAAAATGCTTCGATTATATTTGTAATCTCACGATGTAAACTAACAGAATGTTTCTTAGTGAAATAAGGAAATTAGATTTACAGCCCCAATAACCACTTGAAACCCAGTCTCTGTCTGCATTTATTATTAACATTACATAATATGAAAAGTTAATGTATATATTCTTATACCAGAACAAAAAAATGATTTGATGGGTTTAACCAACGGCCAATGAATTGAAGAAAATTGAGCATGAAACCATTTTAATAGATGCATACCGTCCGGCAACTGTAGCCTCTTAAAAAAAGAAAGGCAATTGATATCCAAATCCAGTGCGATATCTGATGAAGGATAGCAACTGCAAATCTATGCACAATGCACTAAAGCATTCAATTCGTATATAAGTGGAAAGGTTTTTCCAACCCCAAACACCAAAGCACACAAAATATGAAGCAATATATTCATCTCTTGCATGATGTAATGATGTCCCCCTTCCTCATCTTTAAATCGGCGGACGTTTGCATTTGCTCTTTTAGTAGGATTGACTATTTTTATACATAAATACATATTTTGAACCCTAGCTTATTTTTAAAAGGCTTTCTACGTCTGTCTGTCTGTAACTTGGCGTAAGATTTTTATGTAGAAGACTTACAATTTAATTCATGATTTAAAATTTGGATATTTAACTTTAAAATTTCGAGAATTTGTGCTTCAAATTACAAATCCGTAATTTCAGTTTTTCTTTCGAAATGGCATATTTTCGGATTTAGTGTACAAAATTTGTATTGTTGCAAGCGCTACTTTCTACTTCTTTCACTTTAATTTTCCTTTATAGTTGATATAAAGAGAATTCACTTATATAAAAGGAGAAGACCACACCATCAAAACAGAGTCCCTATAATCACCACTTTAAAGATGACTGTTGAATAGTGAAGCAAGGAAAATCTCGACAAACAACAAGTCATTTATTAATCATTTTAATCCTCAATGACGACTCCAACGTCACCACCACCCCACAAGCCATTCTCCTCCTCTTGTTATTCACTGATGATGATCAAAAAATCAAGATGAGCATCAACTTTGTCGACGTTATGCAAACTCATGTAACAAAACTGAACCTAACACTAACCTCCATGTAGCCCCTCATCGTTAAATTGTCGTTTTTTTTCTCTCTCTCTTTGTCTCTCTTCTTACATATTACATATTATCTCTTCTTTTTATTTGTTCATCATAATAGTTGTTTCGAATAAGGCAAACGTGGCATGTTGTATTTGGGTAGATGTTACCATTATTATTATTCATCATTACTACATGACGAGTTAAGGATCACATCCTGCTTGGTTGTCGACACTTTACTGTTGTTTTGTTAAAATACAACAGCAAGTAAAGGATACAAAAGAGAGCACCAGCACCCATTTAACAGGCTGTTGCGTCAAATGATGGTCAATCTCTCTCGGCTACTGCTCTTCTTCGAAATATTTCCCTTCTGGAGTCACTCATGATTTTCTCTCAGTTCACCAGTGACGATCGACCTCGCCACAACAAGTCGCTTTCAAAAGTTCTGTCCATTCCAAACAGGCAATGAGACATTAGTATTCATAAACAAATCTGTTTTGTGCTTCAGTAGTTTTTAAATACTTACGTAACATTAAACATATAAACTAAAACGTGTAACATAACAGATTAGTGGGCCACGCAGAGTGTATAAAAGTTCTTAACGCTATAAAATGCGAATTAGGTCTAAATTGAGAGATTTAAATATTTTAATCTTATTTCATAATCCGTCTCAAAGATTTTTTTTTCTTTTTATGGTGTTTTTGTCGTTTATAAGCCCTAATCGTTCAAAATTTAAGCGAAAATTGTAGGATATACATAAATACATTTATAAGTATTCGTTAGTTAGAAATCGCACTGTTAAATAGTTTTAACCGTTACCGTGGCAAAAAAAATGATTGAGGGATGCTGATCTTGTGGTTAAGATGATGCTCAACTTTAGTCAACAAAGCCGCTCATCCAACAAAGAAAGCTGAGAGAGGACAACAAAGAGATAATCTAACCAATGAGGCCTTGTTTCCAAAAATCCCTATTTCGTTCCTAAGTACTAGTGCCGCAGGAGACTGACATTAGTAAAAGCTCCTGCTGCTCCAGTGCTTATCAATGGAAAGGGTAATACACCGATTTGAAACAAGTCCTATTCAGTCAACAAGTGTTTATGGACGACCACATTTTAAATGTAAGTCTTCTTGAAAGTCATTCAACTCATATGAATGAATGACTACACATATTTCAATTTTACATTTCTGTATTTTATTCTTCTTAAACTAGACTATCTTTTACAAATAAACAGTAAATTTTTAAATCCATGAGCTAGCTGGCATGTAGAAATGAGCACATATTTTCTCTCGATAATATACTTTCGACAGCACTCATAAATACATGTGACACGTCATGATCGTAAAGTAAGTAGGCTGCTGTAAAGTTTACAGAGGAGGATGAGGTGGTCATGAGGTGAATGTTTAAGTACTTTTGCTCAAGTGGCTTTGATTGATGTAATGAAGTACAAAGCACAGAGCAATCATTTTTAATGTAAGCACTAGTGTATTACATTCAGCCAGACAGATTTTCCTTCCAAAATTTTAAGCTCATAGTAAGCATATCATGTCATACATATATATATATGAATGTGAGTAGAAATACAGAAAATAGACAACGAAAGAATACGTTTGTGAAAAGATATAGATTAGTAGAATTAATAAACGGCCTTGGAAGCAAATCAACTCAAATTTGTCTTGTTGAGCATTCAGCATATTTTACACTTTCACAGGATCTGTTCTGTAACTAGAACTTACCAAGACTAAAAAATGTGCTCGACGAAATGCATTCTATGAACTCTGGCAAGCATTTGAGTGAAAATGATTTAAAAGGGTTGTACTAGATATAGATGGACTCTTGAATTTCAAGCTTACTGATGATGGGAGAGAGATTACTAAAAAGCTTCATGAAGTTGAGGGGATCTCGTTTCCATGCATTCAGTGTCATATAAATGAGTAGCAAATCCTACAAATGAAATGATTCAGTTTCAGTTTACTAGGGTGGGGCAAAATTCATCAGTGCACACATTTTCTAATGATAAATAGTTAGTTTCATTTCGGATACAAGAACTATGCATGTGAAAATGACTGCAAAATAGCGATTTAGATTTTTTCTGTAAAGTCTGTATTTATTTCATTCTTTGTACAAATAATTAAAGCAAATCCTGTCAAAACTACAAAGTTTTCTTACATAATAAATATTTTCCTTGTACCTTCTTTCTATCAAATTAATCAACAATAACAGCAAATCAAACCTTTAGGATGAAATATTTAACAGTTAATAGTATCGTTCGTAGTAATAATTTGGTATAACAATATTAACATATTTTTAAAGGTTTATTATCAAATGCACCGTATTAAAATTCTCACCGTATAAAGCTTCAAAAATTTAGTTTCAAAATGTATTAAATCCAGCTCTTAGGGTTCACTCTGATAAGCATTCGTTTTTTGGATTGAAGTATATTAAAATAACAAATAGTGACAAGGGATTTATTTAAAAACTTCACACTACTTTATGTGGTACGATTATTCCAGCAGTAAACTACTTTTACTTTATCTAATGATCTAAATATTTTTTTTCTAAAAAATAGTCTAAAACTTTGGTTACAAAGAAATACAAAGACTTTAGTTATACTTATAACTATGGTACTGCATTTGACAAAAAGTACAAATGAAATGACTCCCCGGAATATTAGTTCCTAGTCCCAGTACTTGTTCTGGTTTACACACAATCATTAATCCCACAACAATATGTGTTTATGTAGAGCTATAATTTTACATGTTTAATGGTAAAATTGATATAAATCAACATTACATATACCCATATTATCATTATAGACATCAATAAAATCAGTTCTTCAGATCATTTCCTCGCACTTCTACCTAAGCTGAATGCATTGAAATACATTTTACATTTACGTACCAAAATGAAAAGTTGTTGTCTAATAAAAATCAACAAAACTCATAAGAGCTAACTAATTGCTGAAAGTACGTAACAGATTTTTTTTTCCTGAAAACCAAAAATCATAACTAATTATTAACATCGGTACAATGGTGTTATGACGTGCTTCGTTATATTGATCATCATTATTGTTAAAAGTAAAGTTTAGGTATTTAATTAACGTACCAACAATCATCAGTAAAACTTGAAAAAATACATGACTCTACTATGCCACAAAAGTACCCAATACTGTACCACTATAGATTCTAGGAGGAAGTAACATGACTACAGAATCGGCTACTCTATCATTTTACTAACAAATAGTTAAAAACAACAATAGTAGTAACAACATCTGAAACATTAGATAACAATTAAGTAACACTTGATGACCATTTTATCATCCCTGACCTTTTCGATATGAAAATGGTATTGTGGATTTATTCACATAATTAAAAATCTTCAAAATATTTTAATTAATCTATTTCTTCGACGATTTTGCCTTTATTCTTGTGTGTTAAATTATTGGCGCAACAGAAATTCAATGACATACTATCAACTATAGTAAAGAATATTTTACAAACCAAATAACAAACATAATGTTCATATTTTAAGTAGGATTGTCTTTGGAAAGGTTATATCGTACAGATCTTTGTATATTTTTTAGGTATTTGTTATCTCTTGGATAGCAGTATTAGCCAACAGCAACTTTGGATATGAAAATAGGCATCAGGATGGAAAAGTTGATGCCTACGAAGATTCCTGTGATGAGGAATGCAGCGCCAAACATTCCAGCGATTGGAGCGTATTCACTTTCCACCGTTCTAAAAAAACAGTTAACAAGTCATTGGTCTTTAATCATTGATTCATTTATAATTTTTTATTGACTGATGGGTTTGCATAGTTGATTTACCTAGGGCAGTACATCATAGCCAAGGAACTAAAGTATCCACTGGTGAGACCCAGAAGCACGCCACCAGTCCAATATGTCCAATCATCAAATCGAAAGTTGGGCATAAAAACTCGATCGACGCCCATAGGTTGGTAGTTGCACAAGAGGAAAAATGGAATAAACAAAATTCGGAGCATAACTGGAATCCATAGATATTTTGGTCCCGGCTAAAATGTTCAGAATTCAAAAATACCATTACATTGCTACAATGCATGTAGAGATATAGAATATTCAAATATATTTTCAGTAAATTGGTTTACCCATTGAACAAGTCCAGGAACCATATTACCAAGCATGGCAAACAAGTTAAATGTCAAGAAGCAGGTGACTCCAACAAAGTATTTTTCTGGTATAATGAAGTCAGTACCTACCATTTTTATGTCTATAAAAACAAGCAAATGAGAAACGACCATTAGTGCTAAGAATACAATTTAATACCAAATATATTTTGAGTAATGAAAATATTATACCCGAGTGCACAGTAGGAAAAATGGCGAGGGTCACGAAGAAAACCATGAAAACGTTGAAGCACTGTGGAAAACATTTCTTCAAGATTGCGAAGTAAGGAGTTCTTTGAGTGACTCCATGTCTACCAGCTTGTTGCCTTTTATTTTCTTGCTCCCTTTCACTCATCATTTCATGGTAACGGTAAAATTTCTACAAACACAGTTAAATGAACATCTTAGATCTCGGTTTTAGCTATATTGTATGTTATAGACTTCATTGCGATTTTTAAATAGTTGATTCCATGCTTACAGTCAATGGCAGGGCAAAGTATGTATCAAAGCACGTCAGAAGAACGAACAGTGCTGTGATAAAATAGTAAATGGCTGCAGTTCTCTCAGAAGGTGCCATTGCAAGCGAGATCAAATTAATAATGGAAGTGAAGGTACCGGAAATATTCTGCGAAAGAAAGAAAATAATTTGTTCATTACTTAAGTTGCTTAAAAATTTATTTAATTGTGCGTAGTGGCAAAAAATAACTTTATAATGAGTTATACTTACAGAGCCTAACACAACGGCACCTGTGTAGTCCAGTTTGGCAGCGATTCCATACACTGAATTCTGATAAATTCCTCCAGCCACTGTAAACGATAGACATATGAAAATTATTCACATGAAAACTTGAAAATAAAATTTTCAATAATTTAATAGATTAACTAATCAACTCACTATTAATAATCACCACGGAACCCATCGTCAGCCAGAAGAACGCTCCTGGATAAGCTGATGTATCAAGCATTGCCAATATCACGGTGAAAATGAACAGAACCACTTCAATAACAATTGACCATACGATTCTCGTTTTCAAACTTCCCCTAAAACAAACCATTAAATTCAATTATTTTCCTGATACCTTTTTTTTTTTTTAGAAAACTGCTCTTTCAGTTAGCCGATAGTTAGTAACTTTCACGTACCCAACTTGAATAAAAATATTTAGCCAGTTGAAGAAAACGTTGGGAACTTGGGCGGCAAATCCAATATATGGCAGAAAGTTGCTTGCATATTCAGACTCTTGTCCCGTATACGCTTGACTCAATTTGTAGTTAACAAAATACTGAAAACAAGAATGACAATCGTTTATTCATTATTTAACACTCGGTGACAGATACATCTAGAAATTAGTTATCTTGAAAACTTACATCTTTGGCGGTGATAAACATGTTCCATGGCATGAGTGTGCCAACTCCATGAATTATCAAGATGAGATACACTAAGTTAAACCTGTGACAGAAAAAAAATCAATTCACATAAAACACAATTTACTTGGCTGATGCATTTTGCAAACATACAACAACAACAAATCAGTCATGAATAACAACAACAACAACAACTTAATTTTTTCACGTTCAATGCTTTCTTTCAATAATTTTCCTTTACCTATCCACAGGCACTTTCACCAAAGGCCGCAATTTCTTGTTGACATTGTACTTTGCAATATTCTCAACATTTTCTGTGTTCTCCACCATTTCAATGCCTCCATCAACCATCATTCCTCCACTGCCATCCCCCTTTGATTCTCTCAAAAGTGGCATCGAGAAATCAGGCAACTTTTTATTACGACTTGGAGAATAGTAGCAAATTGACGAAAAGTCGTCAATAGACGCTAAAGGTGCCCTTCTTTCACCGGCCATTTTGCAAGTAAAAGTCCTTTTGCCAGGCCAACTTTCACACAAAATATGCAAAAACCACAACTGCTTTCACATTTTTAATAAGTCACGCCACCAGTTATTCGCTTTAATTTAACCGAAATCATTTTCTTCCATTTTTTTCTCTCAGATTTATGAAGCAATATAATACAGAAGTTTTATAAAGTACATCATACTTTTCCCATTACAACTTCAATGATGGCAGTAATATCAATCAATCAATTACACAATAACTCCACTTTCACTATTACAACTCCAATTTGAACATTATAGTCGCCTACTTTATGTTATACTAATAATAATAATATAGCACAGGATTTTTTGTTTCTTCTAATTTAATTATGAGTATTATTTTGGAATGAATATTCCTTTTGTCAAGCAAGTATCAAACACTAAAACCCCAGCAAAACTTCTAGCATAGCATTCCCAACACGCTTCTCCCTGATTCTCTCTTCCAATATAGCTGAAAGCGTTGCTTGGCACTGTAGCAATGACCTAATGATTTGGCTGACATTTAGTTGAGCAAATAATCTTGTGTGTCTAAACAATAGACAGAGAGACATTCAAACTTCCTCTTTCTCCCCTATTTAGCCTTTTTAACCAATTTACATCATCATGAATGAATGACATTAGGCTCGAGTCGTTTAGCAATGCTCAAACTCACTCTTTCCCAGACACAGATAGCAAGTTAAGCTGTAAAACAAAGCTTTCAGTCATAGTCACAATCACAACTTTCAACAACAGAAAAAAACCACGTCCACAGCGAAACGTCAACTATCACTCTCACCAAAAGTCTTGTGATGTTACCGATCACATTACCTATTATCCATGCAAAATAACGAGAAAATAATGATACGGTTTTTAAGACTAGTCTCCTCTTCTGGCTATTATTGTATTTTTGTGCTATTTACTGTGCGTGTATATTAGCAGAGATGAAAGAGAAAACGAGGACGGAGGAATATTATTATCATATCATGGAATGGATGACTGAGAAAAAAGGGAGAGAGAAACCGAGAGTTCCAGTTATTTTATCTTTATTACTATTACTTTTTGGCACAATGTGTGTATGTATATTATTCACAATTTTGTGACTTGACTTGACTGGAAGAAAAAAAGTTGGAAAAAAGAGAGTGAGAGACCAGAGCATGGATTTAACATATACACAAAAACAACACAAGTTGCTGCCACTTCCAGCACTACTGCTGCTGTTGTGATCTGCCACAATACCGGAGGAGCTAGAGTTCCCAGCGGGTAGAAAGACAGAAAGGGAATCAATCGATAAACCGGTGAAATGAGAATGATCATCGTCACCACCACTACTGCCAGCAACACTACTAGTAAGCCATATTACCACCACCACCACCGCTACACACAAAAAAATGCTGTAAAGGCTCCTCTTTTTAATACTCTCAACTCAATTCTCACCATAATCTCTATTCTCCTTTCATTCAGTTCAAAAACGACAGGAAGGGAGCAAAATGCCATGTAGTGAACTAACTAGCTGTGAATGAATGACTGATTCCCTTTCTTTTTTTCGGCTTGTATTTTTACGTTTGTAAAACTTGACTAGAATTGACAGATGGAACGAGAAAAAACTACTACGTACTCACAACTCCACTTATTTCACCATTTTGGAGGAGTTGTTTCCTTATCCCAGTCAGTTTCTATCTGTCCATCTAAATGGAGAAGATAAATTCTTAACAATATTTACCCGAAATGGGAAAACGTAGTAAGTAAAGTGAAAAATAAAGAAAAAGCTGGAAAAAATAATGTTTTTAGAATTGAATCTTCCATTTTTGGTCCCATATACATTTATACATATAATACATGTATTCATATTTAAATAGCTGCTGTATATACACTAATTTAATATTACTTTGCTAGAGTTTTTTTTTCTCTCAACTTTTCGGCTAGCTTTGGTAACATTTACTGTTATTATTATTCATGCTGACATTTATTATTCACGACTGATTTTTAAAAAAAACGGGATAATGTCTTGTAAATACATGCATATAATAAGTACGGTGTATACTATCTGTTTATATAAATGTGTGCGTTTTTTTAAGCAGAATAGGTGCGTGTACATTGGCAATAATAAAGTTGGAAAAATAAAGTGAAATGGATAGGGTGGAGGGATGGAAGTGAAGAATGAAAAGAAAAAAAGAGGAAGCTTAGTTAGATCAAAGAGAACTGTTTTTAAACTGAACAGATATAGCTCGAAGCAGTAGTTTTTTTTGTTTTGTTGTACTAAAAGTCCGCATGCCACCGCCACCACTACCACCGTCGCTCTATTACCATTATACTTATTTTCTACATCTCTCCTTTTCCAAGCTCTCTAGAAATAATCTAATCTTCTAAAGATGGTAAAGAAATTTGTAGCGTGTGTAAAAGCTACGCACAATACTACTTTATTTTTGTATGAAATATAAAAAAGGAGAAGTGGCAATAAAAATTTATCTATTTGGGTCTCTCGTGAATGCTTTTTTCTCTTAAATTCACTCTCACTCACATCACACATATATCATTGTTCATTTATGATTTCATACATCACCGTCATCATCACATCAACTGTATACACAGCTATTTCAAAAGAGAGCAAGGCGAGAGAGAGAGACGAGGCAAAGGAACCTAGGTCCGGACCGGATACAAGGCAATTGCTTCCCTGAACAAAGTAGAAAAATTCTTTTCAAAATATCGCAAAGCTTTGTTGTCCATGTAGTAGAAATACTTGCTATTGTGGATACATGTGGGCAATGTGATTTATTCCCAGTTTCCAAGAAGATTCCATCTATTTTTTCCCTGTTTGCATTCATTTACCTATGCATGCATTTATTTTTTCAGCTTCTTCGCTCGTTCTTTTTTGTTCGTTGTTTGTATTATTAGTACATATACAAAAAACATAAGATGAAAAGGGAAAAAATAAATAAAGATGAAATTCAAAAGAGCAAAGCAGGAAAAATTTGTAAAGAGCAAGGTTCTATTTAAAAATGGGATGAAATATTTTAGAGCAGCGACTGTTGTGAAAAAGCCGACAACGAGATGTGTGTGTATAATCCAAAACACTGGAACTTTTAAGAAATTCCGAAATATGCGAGAGAGAGCAAGAAAAGGGACTAAAACGGGGATTCCAATTTAGCATTAACATCTACATAGCTACTCTACATAATAAAGAACGTAAATTATATTTTAAAGCATCATCGTATAATTTCGCTTTATTTGATGGAATATAATAATCTGAATGAATGGAAAGAAGAGATGAGACGTGAACGGAGAGTCGCTCTCTCTTTTAGTTGATCCTGCTACTATTTGCTCTACGCCGGCTGCACTGCACTCATATAACATGCCCTATTCTCACAAAACGGAAAGGAATTGTGTAAAAGTCAGCACCCCCGGATCCGGTGTATCGTATCCAATGTAATCAAGTTGATTCATTTGTTATGTAATGTAATACCTGCTGCTTTCATAAAATGAGTATTTACAACAAAAACGATCACCAAAGAATATTTTGCTGGTTTGACTGAAATGAATGTCCACGTTTGATAACATGTGGACAGGCTTGAAAGTAGATCGATTACTGTTGTATATATGCAATATATATTATGCCTTTTGTATGCCAAAAACAGTAAAACGTATATATATGAATTATATGATACACCACTATGTATATAGTTCAATCAGTTGCGGTGATTTGATACTTTGTTTGAAAGCTAAGCGAACGTCATGATTTTATGGTACAGTAAACACAGCCTTGTCAGATGACTGTGTTGAGTTGAAATGAAACAGTATCTGGAGAGAAGCAAAGGGCGTCATATGCGTCATTAAGATGACTGACAAATCCTTTCGAACTGTCTACGTACATTTAATGGTATTGCATACTTTTTTTATTGACGTGGTTTGCAAATTGGGGGATACGATAAACACGAGAAAGTCTAAGTGTTGCTTTAATACCAGGAAATAAAGTTGTTGATATATATGCTAGTCGAATTGATACTTTCAAAAAGAGAACGGATTGAATTTAATTGGTTACCTGTCTTTAGGTGGTTGGGGTAGGTTTCCAAGGCTATTACGAATGTCTCCATCTCCAGTTGGCATGGTGTCTTCATAGCCTGGGGTCAGTCTTACTGGTCCAGAGGCTGCATTACTGTTAGAAGAGCTACCCCCAGCAGCGGCAACAATTGCGGTTGGACTTCCGCTACCAGCCAAAAATGGCTGACGTTCCCCTTCCGCCTCTTCATCTTTGTTGCTGGCTTTGCCTATAGAAACAAGTTGAAAAAGGAAGTATTTGTTACTTGGATCCAATGAAGATATAATTAAATTAGAAGACAAAAACAATACAAGTTATAACTCTGCTAATGTGATTCCACTTAAGGAAGTTACTCCTAATCTATTTCTGTACGAAAAAGGGAGAAATGGATAAGAGGATAGGAAATGCATTTTTAGTTTGTTCTGCTTATTTGTCGGTTTGATGAGTTTACGTATCACCCACCCTCTCCTATTATTCCTATCTTCAAGTCGTAGCCACGTGCTTATACATGTAGCCTTGTTCATTAATGGAAGAGCATACGGAGTGAAATGAAATAGAAATTCCTTGATTTCAGTCAGCATGCAATTAGAAGCCAATCAACGAAAAAATGTGGAAACCGAGAAAATGAGAGATTTTTTTCAGCAAGCTGTTTCTTTAACAGTCATACTACTACACAATGGAATTTCTTCCGTTCAATTTTACCGAAACGTAAAAATGAGATAACAACAGCAAGAACAAGGTAAGAAAATTATGTTATGCTCAAAAGGGAAACAAAAATAGACTTGCAGCTTCCATCGAAAAAATTCTTAAACGTAAAAATACATTGAAAATAGACGAGGTACAATAGGTATCAAGTATATAAGTTATAAAGAATCTTTGCTTTGCTAATTTTGGACTAACTGATGACAGACAGCTCCACATTGGATGCCGGTGATTTTTTTCCAACCATGCTGAGCGACGATGATGCGATGGTATTTAAATGTATATTAGTTGCCGACGAATATCACTTCACTAAAAAAATTAACTCACTACTGACATAAATGTACGAAATCGTAGTAAATTTTATTGAAGTTTACACGCGGTAAAAAATATTACACAAGATGTTAGTAAAGTATAGATGGAGTAAAATTCTTCTTGAACTTTATAAGCACGCCTTTAGCATGCCGTATTATCAGGCATCCTTATCATTTTTATACTCTGACTTATCCCCGCGCCACCCACGCACAACAAGCGACTATCCACAACCAACACTCGACACAGTCAGTAGTCTGTAAAAACTGAGAGAAGCAGACTACCAGACCAGTAGTCAATGGTATCACAGTCAGTGACAAAAAAATTATCTTTTTTTTGGATCGATACGTTATCGAAATCTTGCATTGGCTTGGTATACTTTTTTATTAAAATGATCAAGACGAAAAAAATAATATAGTACTTTTTCGTGCCTTGAAGCTAGGAAGAAAAATAAAATCTTGTGTTTTCTCAAAATGTATCGAAGCGGAAATTATTATTTGTTTGTTGTAAGAAAAAAAATTCTGGAAACTTTTCTTTATTCTATTCTCTCAACGGAATCACTACCAGTACCAGTCTTGACACATTAAGCAATGAAGCGAAGTAGTCACGATGTAAATATGTCCCTGTTTTGAATCCCCAATGGAATGTATAAACAGAAGCAGTAGAAGAACCACAGTGTTAAGAAATGATAAATTATTCCAACGAACAAAGTTGTCCTTCAAAGGGGAAAAATAGTTTATACTTTGGTAATCACGGAATAACGCAAACCACGTCGGCTTTTTTTTCAGACAGACTTTTCTGAACACATTGCACGAAAGTGTAAAAGGTGATGGCAATTAAGAATGGATATAGCAAGTATTCATACTTTTAGTTGAAAAAAGCTATATACTTTTTTAATCAACAACAATATTTGTTTTTTGTTTTAGCTCAAACAAACGGAGAAAGTTTTCTTTATTGTTTTTTATATCAATAAAGCTATTTTGTGTAATTTCCTTTTGTTTCGCTAGCAACTTGTGATCCAAGTTGCTATTCTACCAAGATGATATGATAACAATACACCTACACGTTTTTAATCTTTAATTTTAGCCGTTATTTCTTCACAGTACACCCCATATCACAGAAGAAACCAAAATTGCGAGAAAAAAACTTTTTCTAACTTTTTTGTTATTTCTTTTTGCAAAATGTCAAAGAATCAAACGTTAGGTCTGAGCGTTGGTTCCTCCAGTGGTGGTGGTGGTATTTGGTGAAGATGATGAGGATGAAACCTCGCGACTCAACTTCGCTCTCTTTACTACCACCCATCTAATGTCTAACATGATTATTATCAAGAGCGGTGCGGCTGCAAGCATGGCTTTGGCATGACATGATGGCAATGATGGCAGCAGTCACTTGTTGTCTGAAGAAGTTAGGTTAGATAATGTGGAAAAAGTAAAAGGAGGAGTACGAAAAAGTATTATAAGGTGTTTGGCTAAAAATGCATGTGGATATCCACTAATGCGGAGGGAAGTACAGATTTTTTTTGCACTTATCGCCTATCCTCCTTCTTTCTTTGTTTTATAATTGCCTTCTACTTGGTATACGGTGTACGCATGATATTATATGCTACTACTGCTCTGATTTTTTACTCGCCTTTTTTAACGTTGTCGCCATAAAACAAGATTTTTTAGTGAGTTTGCATTTGTTTTTTTGGTTTATGGCTTTTGTTCACTTCCCCATCGCTACGAAATGGAGCTTTGTTCTGTTGTTCTGTACAACTATGGGCTTGTAAAGATAATATGTAATCATTTTACACTGCTTTCTTACTGGTTGAGAGTTTTTTGAGATTAAGCATGGGCAAAAATATATGAGCGATGCGATGATTAGCATAAATTCAAGGAAGATGATGAGCAGAACCAAAGAAACACACATAAGTAAACCACTTGTATTTTTTGCCATTTCCTTTTGGTGACATGTTTAAAAGTATATCGTACTCATACTTATATAATATTTCCAAATGGGAAGGATAAATGTGACGAAAGTGGAAAATCGTGTGAATATCTTTATACTTATCATCAGACATCCAGCAGAGTTTTTTTCATATGTTCGTAACCTTATCTTCGTAACCATCCAAGAAAAGCTATAAGTTTGTCAATTCATTCTTCACCGTTTTTTTATTACTTGAATGCTTGTACAAGATGCTATTATTGTAAAAGCATATATGATTAAATATTACACGTCATCCGTCTATCTTTCCTTTTATAAGTCTGGCGTTGGCATTGTTGAAAGTGGATGATTGGCAATGACACAAGAAACCTCTTTCCCAAAAATGAAACAAAGTAATAAATAAAAAACTAAAATGAGACATTAAAGACGTAGATGACATGGTGTAACGCCTCGCATAGATTCATATCGCATGCCACCGCAAATATGTATGTATGTATCAAGTTATAATACCACCTACCATCTTTCCTATAATTCCTTGTTATCATTTTATATAGTGCTATTAGTTTGCATATTATATCAATTTTCAACTATCTTACATATTTTGGCTGCCTACATGAAAAATTATCAAGTTTTTTTTTGGTGAGGGTAGCATATATTCTTTTTTCAGCAATTAATGTACAGTATGCTTTAAACAGCCAAGTGGTATAATTAAAAAATTGCCAAGTTAGAGTAGTAAGCTAAATTTGAAAAATATGACACAAGTGCAATTAATTAAAACTCATTTGTGGGAAAAGGGTGACCGGGGAAGAAGTAATACTTGAGATTTTAAAGCAAGATTTTTTCATTTAATAAATTAACATCCAGAGAATTAAGAACCCAGCAACTACTTACTTAAAAATGAAATTGGTTAAGTGCACCGTAAATATGGTTGTATCATGTATCTATCTACCTTAACAGTACTTGTCATTGTCATACCAAAACTGAAAAAAAAGTCGAACAACAAAGTATACAATAAAGTCATGATATAATACTTACGTATATATTTAATGCACGCAAGTTACATTGCACAACCAACATGCTTGTTTTTCATGTTGCCTAAAGTACTGAATGAGCTTTTACTCATAGCACTTAAGTAAATAGAGTTTAGTATCAATTCACGCATGGTTTGCTAAATTAAAATTTAATGAAAATGTTGTTGACGATGATGAATGGGAACAAGAAAATGATTAACTAGAGAGAAGAGATCTGAGCTGAGTACAAGATTAAAAAACATTTTTGTAAGATATAGAATATAAAATTATGAAATTAATTAATATTACTTATGTTAAATCATAATATAAAGTTCCATCCTATGGCCTCTTTCTCCAGTTAAACTTTTAGGTACACCACTTTGCTCATACTTATCCGGTGCTCATTTTTATTATTATATTGACTCTTCACTTCTCCATTCCCTACTCCTTCTCCAAGTTTGCTATGCTAAGTCGCAGCTTGTCGCTTTACCAACTACCATGCTCTTGACATTTTTTTTACTATTTCATGCCATATGTGTAATAAATATTTTATTTAATCCGTCACTGTGTAGACTGTAAAACACATCCTCTGAGTCTTGAGTGCTCATGAATAAGCAATTTCAAATTTGAATCTCAGCCGTTGTCACAAAAAAACTTGTCTATTCGACAATGGTGACGCTTGTAAAGTACAGTTATTTTTATAAATGTTATCTATTTAGCTATAAGACATCATGTTCCATAAGGTAAGGTACAGAAAGAATATCAAGTTTTATAGTTGAAAAACCTGCAAATTATGTAAGTCATCAGAAAACAGCTATCAAGAGCAAAAACGGCTTTAAGTTGTTCTCCATTTCGCTCTTCCCCAAGCTGTTCCGCCGTAAAAACGTCTTCATTTCGCAATTTTCTACAGCACTATTTCATTTTACACCATTTCATTCCAATTCAGCATTCAAAGCAGTGCAAAAAAACGAACAACTGAACAACTCATTATTATTCTCAAACCACAAGAGACATGCATTTTTATAATAAGACAAACTACTGCATCTGAACCATGCACGTAAAAATAATCCGATATTTCTTACCAAGCAACTAAAACACGAAAAATGCTTTAATTTTGTCTCGTCACCCTTCGTCTATTTCTTTTTGTCCTAAATATTTTTTGCCTGATTGATGCCAAGCCAATGATGGCAACCCGCATGTGTGAAAACTTATCTTGTGGTTCTAGCTTTACTGCTTATTTTTTACTCATTTTATGCGTGTCTTTTTCATCAGTATATGACAATAGTGTGATGATGAAGAAAGGGTTAATACAGAACAACGAAACTTCTTTTTACCTCTTTTTTTGACTGCCCATAAACAAAAAGTTGTAGTCATGTCATAAGTTATAGAAGCCAGTGGTAATAAAAAACTAAAGTGATTACAGATTATTGTAGTTGTTTCTGTAAAAATGACAGTTTCCCTGGCGTGTTATACTCATTCTGTAAAAAAGGATGATTTCAACCATCATCACATTTATGTTCTCTTCTCATCTTCTCTCAAGTCTAATATGATTTGGTTTTTGTAGGTTAATGAGGGATTAACTAACAACTCAACATGGAGAAGCCTGAAAGTTTACATGATTTTGTAGAATGCTACATCATACCAAAAGAAGCTAAGAAAAACCTTTGTTACAGCAAAGGTACAATATTAGATGATGGAGAGAATTGTGAACAAAGTAAGAGGGGGAGAAAGGTTTTATACTTTAACATGATAACAAACGGGAATGGAAGTAGAAAAGCAATGAAAATGTGAATTAGGTACTTATTTTTTTGCATGTACATTGTACATACTTATATGAATCTACAGTTGATACATAGATAAAAAAAATGAACAAAGACTTACTCCAGGACGATGACGATTCCATTTTTGCTTTGTACGATGACGACGCTTCTCCTTTCCTCATAATCTTACTCTGGGATTCACAATATAAAAATGCTGCTACAACTGTACTATTTAACAAGCCACAACTTTAATAACTAAACTTTACTGTTAATTTAACCTTAAATCTTCTTATTTTATAAAATCGAGTTAAGACGTAAAAAAGTTAAAACGAGGTTACGGAATTCTGCAGAATTAAACTGGGTTGTCAGAGCAATTTTTTACAGTAATTATTGTTCATTAGTTAAACAAATATAATTTTTTTGCATTAAATATTAAAGTGTTGTTTTGTCTTTATTTTTTGTATTGTCAAAAGTCGTGTCTGGGATGGAAAGCCGACGATGCTGATTAAAATGATGGCTCCAACGGCTCCAGAGGTCAAAAGTTGAAACTAATTGGTTGATATTTTTTCTCAGTTAAAGTACTTATGTATATTAAATACTGCTATAAAAATTAACTACTGTTTTTTTTTCAAAACATAAGGAAGAGCACAAGAACCAAGTACTTCGATGGTTAGTTTCCGTGATATGAATGAACACCGGTTTTAGCTTACGACTTAAATTTTCTAAATATTCCTAAAAGCAACTTATTATTTAGGCTGACTTAATTAATTATTGTATACACATTTGAGTCATTAGATAAATATGGTTTTTCATGATTGGAAGACTGAGTTTTGTGAACCAGATATATAAAAGGCTGCTTTTCTAAAAAGCATGGGCTTAATGTTTTTTAAGCTGATGTTTGCGTAAATATTATTATCAATATTTTTGAGTTCATACGTTGCTTAATATAAACATTTAGTTTAGTGACTAGTTCTAATTTAGGCAGAAATTATTCGTTGCATGAAAAAGTTAAATTATATGTATAAAGAATAGGATAACAATCAATAGTTAGTTTGATACTTCAATGTTTCCCCAAAATATAAGTTATTGTACAGCACCCTGAATAATGTATATAGTAACAGAATGATTGTTTCATTTAGATTTTTAAAGTTTATACATTTACTTTTCTCATATTAATTAAAAATTTATGTCAAAATATACTCAATGTTCATATAAATGGAAGAAATTTTATAAATGCATTTTGTTGTCTTTTTCCAGTGTTAAATCTTAGTATACAATATACTCACATTGATTCAATATTACAATTTAAAATTGTAGGACAGACCAATGAAAAAACGATTTAAACGGTTATTAGAAATACTACAAATATTAGCTATTTACATGACTGCGTTAAAATACATCTCAATATTGAATAATTTTTCTGGTATAATGTTAAATATTAATTCTATTATTAATTTAGTCCAATTAGGTTAGCTGGTACATACCTTGAGCTCATATCAGTTTGCATCAATTGATAAAAAGTGTAAAAGCTACATTTATACTGGTTACATATATAAAGTATTACTATATACTTTTCATGTGTTTATAAAGATGGAAAATTGTCAAATGCATTATTCAATGTCAATAGTTTTACCATTAAAATGGGTCAATAAAAAGTTGAAAAGCCACCATTGACAGTGATTTGTAGACTGATTTTAATGTGATAACGACAATGATAAATCATACAATCATACGTTTACCTTAATTATCAATTATATTTCCCAACTATACGCTTCTAAAACATATAAAAAGGCCTACTTGAATTGCAATTTATCTGATTTTATTTCTTCTCTCAGTAAGTCCAAAGTCAAACTAACACGTGTGGCTGGATTCAATTAGATAAATATTTTTCATGAGCAATTTAATACAAATGAACATTTTTGATAAAACACACCAGTCATTAAATTTTTGATTAATAGTCGTTGATTACACAACTGACAATTCCAAGCACACTTAACAATAATTTCCACACATGTGCCTTTCACAAGCAAAAACAACCAAGTTTAAACTTTTAATGTTTTACATGAGACAACGCCTATTATAACTAATATTAATTAACAAACTGGTACTGTTATACCAGTAAAATAGCACTCTATTTAACAGATTTGTACTACTCAACCAAAAAAAATACTTTTTTACATAAACTTAATTTTTACAGTAATAGAAACAATGCCACTTTTCGTGGAATGTACGAAAAATTTTACAAAATGATCCGTATAATTATTACTTAAGCTGCAATTAAATATGATGATTACAGTAAGATGATATCTTCTCACGTTGTAGTCCACCCCTGACGATAATCTCCGTCTCAGTTGTCAGTTTATCTTCACTCTCTTCATTTTTTAGGAACTTTTCATATGCCGACTTAACAAATTATAATATAAGGTACAACTCAACATTCAACGCAGTTAAAGATGACTCAAAATAAATGATGTTGAGCTTTCGTCCTTTTTATGTTTATGTAGCCACTAATCTATTTCTGCTTGTCAAGAAAGTTTTGATACTCTATAAATACGCTGACACCGCTCAATATTACGGTCAATGAAGTGATGTCACAAAAATTTTCCTATTTGGTCGGTCGAGTATGATAACGATAATGACATGCTAAGAAAAAAACTTGTTGATAATCACAATAATTCCCTCTTTGTATAAAGCCTAAACTTCCTTCTTAAAAATAACCTTTAGATATTATTTCTTAACTGGCAGGTTTACCAACTTCAATGACAGTCATAAAAGCTGATTTTTTTATACACCAAGTCTACTTCTTGTCCTGCTGCATTTTTAGCAAAGAGCACATTTTCTCCTTATCTTTTTCAGTCTTTTATGTAATGTGTAGTCACACAAAATAAGGAACTTAACTACCACTACTGTAAACAAAAACACTTTTTCTTGAAATCATATTTTTATCATGTTTAGAAAGTAGACTTAATAGAAAGAGGCACAAGAAAGATCTACAATTCTCTTCACACAGCAACCACAACAACAGGCAATACCACTAACATCATCAACATGATCATCTCTCCAAAATAAAAATTGTAAAAAACCTCTAAGCATGCATGCTTATATAATAGTTTGAGTTTGGCCTGGCATGGCACTGGCATGACGGCATCTTGCATGCATGCTTTTTTCCACTTATCAGTCTATACACATAAAAGAGAGTACACGATATGATGATATAATACCTATAAAAAATCCCTAATCCGTATTCAGTATTAGAGATATATTTTTCCAAGTTAAAATTCTCTCTTCGTGTTTCGTGTGGGGTATGGCAATGGTGAATGGCAAGAGGCAAAAGTGGCATGTACGGCAACTTTACGGTGATGTGAGGATGATGACTATGATGAGACACGGGATTTTTTGTATTTTCTTGTTATGCTGTATTGTTAACACCGCACCGCAAGAAAAACCTTACTCCAACTTGACTCGACATTACAGACAGGCAGTTCAGTTGAGACTCAAACGCACAAGATAAGTCCAAAATGGTTTTACTTGTTCGCTTTTTCCTGCATCATAAAACATACTATGATTTGAAATGGAAGCAAAGACTAGACATTTTTTTGCTTAAGAAATCTTCAAGAATTTGTGTGAGAAAGGAGAAAATGGGAAATGAAATAGCAGCAGAAAGAGAGAGAGGGAGAGAGAGAGCCGAGACAGCGAATTCCAGTCAATCTGACGATGTGTCCATGTCCACATTATGCACTGTAAAGAGAATAACTTTTAGTTTTAAAGCTAGTCTGTTTGTAAGAAACCCCGATTTAAAAAGAAAAGCATTGGGAATCCACTAGAGATTTTTTAGTGGCAAAACTGAATGGGGTGCACACTGCTGCGTAAGTTGGCTTTTCTTTTAGAATTTTTGGGAACAACACGTTTTATGAAGCATTGAATGGCTGAAAAGAAAACTAAGGATTCTTTTTTTTTCAACGACGAGACACTATTTTCATCGTATATTTGCTGAGTCAAGCCTTTCTTTTTTATTGCCTGGTTTAAGTTTGATACCAAATATATTACATGTACGTTTCATTGAGCCGGGTGTGTGCGTTACCGGAATGAAGATGTTGTCAAACCATATTTAGTATATATGAAACTTTTCTTCTGCTCGAATGTCATCTTCCAAGCTGAAAGTCCATTTATACTCTCATCATAATCAAATAATAGGTATAGCTTATTTCTGGGAAATTATTGCAGCTTAATAATATGGTTTTTGAAATATTATTTCTTAAATGGATGGGGTTAAAAGAGAAGGCCAACAAAGTCAAGTCAAGAGTAGCAGTCAAACTGAGGGAGTAAAAAGGCTAAAAAGTTAGACTCATATTAAAACCATTATCATCATAGTCATGAACATGGAAATGAAATATCTCTGCACCATTCAACATAAAAAAAATTGTGATGCTGAATTGGTCTGTTTCTCCCTTTTTCTCTCTCTCTCATGCATTTCTAGCCATTTTGCAGACTAATAAACTACAAAAGTCGGGGAGACGTGGAAGGAGTAAGTTCCACGCAACGTGGTTTTGGTTTTTGTGCGGCACGGCGGCCATACCACTCCATGACAGAAGGTGGAAGTGCAATAAAAAGGTATTTTAATAATAATCAAGAGCAAAGTGTTTTCAAAAGTTGAACAAGAAGTTTTAGTGTGTAGTTACTTATTATGTACATAATATGTATGTTGTATATATGTTTCTGTTCTAATGTATTCCATTCGTTGAATATGTATTTTTGGAAGGCATGGCGCGGCGTGGCTTTTCACTTTTGCTTTTTGTAGGCTTGCCTATGTCGTGTCGTGTCATGTCTGTTTAAGAAGTCTTTTAATATCATTTAATATAAACGGATGGACAAACAGAAGAAAAAGGAAGGAAGGAAGGCAGGAAGGAAATTCCTTATTTTCTCGCTAACAGAACATCAACTGTATAAATATAATCCGATTTTAGCTTATTCAGAGGGAGAAGTTGCTTTGCATTTACATTTACTTTAAATTAGTTGGATGGCAATGGCAGTAACATTACGGCTGTCAACACTCCCACTTACTATTTCTTCTCTTTACAAAGCGAAACGCAGTGCAGTGTTTTTTGGAGTTTGGGGACTAACCGACATGGCGTGGCATTTGCCATGTAATATCATTCTGGGTGCAAACTAGACTTTATTTTCACAAGTGAAGTCTCAAAAATCCACGACGACAGGGAATGGGAACGACGGGTAAAAACGGACAGTTGCTTGCTGCATGGCATGGCCAAAAACGGGAAATTTATGGATGCTGCAGTTTTCCAACAAAACTAAAACTTTCTAGTTTACTACAATACCAAAGGGGGACATAGAGTAGAGTGTGAGCTAAAATTATAAGATAATATTTATGGACAACAATAAAAAAAGAAAGAAAAAAGAGTGTTTGTTTGTCTTTTTTCTCACTTTCCACTAGTTTCAACTCTGACTCTGTCTCTTGTTCTCTCTGAAAATTTGAAATGCACAAGAATAAGTGTGTTTCTTTCCCGAACGGGCCAGGGTATTAAGATGCACATAACATAGCTATTACGCCTCGCTGTCTAACCCTTTTTAGCACGTTTTAGAATGCTGCAAATGTAGGCATTGAGGAAGCTTTTTGTACACCACTTCTCAATGTACGTCTACAAAAGCCTATTTTTTCGACGATTTTCACACATCCACATATTAGCATATTATTATGTTATACTACTCCCGAAGATCTTGCTCTCTGATCTTGCTTTGTGCCACACAGTATGCCAAGATAACATTTGATGCATTTTTGAATGGAGGAAAGGAAATCACTTTTAGGTTTTTACATTATTACTGTCATCAAGATTACTTACCGCTTTACTTGCCGAATTTCTCTTGTGTGGTTCACTTGCATGTATATTATTTTCACATGGCTTTGTGCGATTATTAGAAAGCTTTTCTTTTATGCAATCAGGGCTTGCACACATAGTGATTTATAAAGTTCGGATGGGGTAATTTATAAAAAGGGAATTGGCTGGTCGTTCCATAAAACCGTGAATATTACTTGTAGAACTCTGGTTCTGCAAGTGTTCTGCTTCTGTTTATAACTCCGAGGAAAATTAAAGATTGTTTGTGGTGGGATGAATATTGTGCGATTTATGTATTACGGTTTTTTTCAAAGTGGAGTCCAAGTGGTAGTAATGAAAACTTACGCACAATATGAAACACATACATGGAAGTTTGGATCATATTTAAGTTTATCGAATACCACATGATGCATGTGATGCAGGAGTGAATATGATGTATGCCTCGGATGTCAATCAGCAAGTCTAATTACTAATTTGATAAACTTGATTCATTTAAGTACTTGTATTCAGCTTTTATGTTATAAACCATTAACTGAAGATTATTGTTTCCTCATCAGACAGTGATGGCAGTGATGGATAGCATTCAAAATTGAATTACCTTGTGAAAAAATTTAGATGCTAATTTGCCAATGCCAACTTTCATGCAATACAGTCGTAGAAACAAAATAAGTGCCTGAAAACTCGATATTTTGAAAAATAAAAATCAATTTAATTTTGATTTTAAAATTGCGGTGCCTTTGAAGCTATTAAAAATCACCCAAAAATGTTGTATTAAATTCGTTTGAATAGAACGGATAGAATTAGATAATACATTTTATTCCGAAAGTGCTGCTTCTATTCACAACTCTGTTGGCAAATTACAAGGAAAGAAAGGACATGCCATATTATAAGCGGCTTTAGCGTAGACTTTTACGATAAACCGGATACGTCATTAAACAGAGACCTGTGTCCATCTACTTGTTCTGGATGATTTGACCGGAAAAGTGTTTTCATGAACTGGCACGACAGACAAATTGCGTAAACTTATAAAAATAAATGAATCCCAAACAGCCTTTAATAAAGATGCAAAATTGTTGGCACATTGCTTAACGAAGTTATGAACGGAACGACTGAAAAGAAAATTAAATTTTGGACTTGGTTCAAATAAGTTGATTACTGATTACACATGTTGAACTACACAAGTGTTTACAGGAAGAACATTCATGTGATCTACTAAACCAACTTATCTCTGCAAAACAGAGCCACACATTGTACCAAATAGTAAAGTGAAACGAAATGCCAGCCAACATGATAATGTATAAAGTAAACAGAAAGATTTTCAATGCAAGCAAGCCAAGCATATTCTTCTGATCCTAAGCCCAACTCTAACTAACTTCACGATTTGCTCACAACGCACCCACCATCTCTTTAAATTTGTACGAACTGTAGCATACTCGTGGAAATTCCAGTTTTTCTCTTTCCACATTCAACGAGAGTTAAGCAAATGACGTGAGATAGCCCTGTAGATCATTAGTACATCCATCCGTACAAGTTCAACAAAATGCTTTTTATTTACTACACAAAGCACAAATACAATTGTAATATTTAGAAACTGCTTTACTGATTAAATAAAATCACAAATTACTTTACATGGTTTCTGTTTCAAGAATTAAATTGGAGTAAACATCACATCTCACACCTCTTATCGGTCAGAAAAATGCGATTACTTGTCGAAGTGGTTGTCCTCTGATTGTCCCAACTTCCCCCATTATTATCACTAGATACATGATACACAGTTGGAGTTTTCCATATCCAAACTGACGATGTTGGAATGACCACCTGGTCTGCTGGTACGTGATCGTCAACTCTACTCCGTTTTCGTTTACAGCAGCATCGGCAAAATATGTAGTGGAAAATATTTCCCGTTTGCTTACACAGCCCAGAAGCAGTATCACTTTCTTGTGTGGCCCCTCTACTGTCCTTACTGGCACGCAGAGAATGATTCCAAATTACATACAGGAAAGGGTCCAACGCACAATTGACTGTCGAGAGAAAATGAAATGTTTCCAAAAGGGTAAGTGTAGCCTCTGTAATCTTTACGGTTTTGATGTTGATGACGACCAGTAAAACCCAATTGGGGGCACGGCAGCACAAATGAAGGAGAATCAATCCGAGAATAACTTTAAGTGTTTTCCTATGCCTTTCACCTGCAGCCAACTTGTTTCTATTTTGCAATGCCAAAGTATCATTGTTGCTCATGTTGATTGTTGTCCCAGTTATTGTTATAGTAGATGCGTAGTCATTGTTCTGTAACTGCTTCCTAACTCGTCCATGCTTTTTTACAAAGTTGTAAATAGATATGTATGAAACGAGGAAACAAAAAAGAAGAAGGAAGTAAGTGGATCCTGTGACACTCCAGTAAACAATGTCGTTTTTGTCAATATTGTTTCTTGTGCAATAGTATCTTATGTCACATGTTGGATCATCGGTTGTTGTTGGAAAAGTTGTAATGTCGAAAATGTCATCATATTTCTGTGTTGTTGAAGATGCTTGGGATTGAGCCATTGATGGTATGTCTGGAATGGCACGGAAGCTGACATGCATATAATACCAAAGTTGTGGAAGGGCGCAGCCAATAGGGACTATAATAATAAGTGCAGCCATCAAAGGTACAATCCATTTTTCCCATATTCTACTAACAGTTGATGTACTAGAGCTCATAGCACGCACAATAAGGAAATTTCTCTCTGCTGATATTGCCATCAAGCATAAAGCACTCATGACGGCGGACAAAATTTGGAAAAATGGTACAAGTCTGCACATTAGCTCTCCAAATATCCACTCGCCAAAGTTGTTCAACATTTTTGCAATTTCAGGGGGTGGGGCAATAGCTGTCATGAGTAAATCGCTGAATGACAGCATTATTAAAAAGTATTTTGTCGACATTTTTGGGGCCTTGGACTTGCCAACAATTATCATTGCAGCAATGTTACCACAACCCGAAAATATCATTACTAGAATATGGCCACCGACTAGGATTCCTTCTGTAAATTTTGGTAGAACAACTCGAGTTTTCTCGTAAACTGTTCCTAAATCGCCTATGCAATTCTATGAGATCAAGTATAATGGACGTATTTCAATAACTTGCTTCTTATGAAAATTTCAGGGTGTAATTTGTAATATATGAAATGGTACTTACCATTGGAGTATTTTCTGAATTATGATATGTTATGTTTTCCCATTCCATATCTGGAAATTTAATGATATTCATGATGACTGTGATCTTTATAAATATAGCAGTTTGTATTTTCAGGAACAGCTTCAAAGGAGAACTAAAAGCAATTTCAACTGGAAACCTGTATGTGTTATCTCTGTGATTGTTATCTGTTCGTGCAAAACGGAACAAATACGGAAATTTTCTATTTTAGATTTCACTCGAATCGTTCATATCTGCCATATCCTGTTCCTTGCAATAAAAACATGAATCTCATTTACATTGTACAGTAGTCACTAATCTTGGTCCATTGGACAAAATGCTCAGGTAATAAGTAAACAAGCAAACAAGAAGAGAAAATATTTCGATAATCAACAATAAAACTAAATCACTAAATCCGTAACAACAACTGTCGTTCTTCATTATAAAATAAAAATGGTGCAAATATGAAATATGTACACTACAATATGCATTTTAGATTGCAAATATGACAGACTTTCACAGACTACTGTGGCCTTATCTAATCTTTGTTTAATGAATATTGCATTAATTCCAGGATTGGCAATGGCAGTGAGCCTCGTGTCAAGTTGATTGAACATCAAGCTGTAAGGAAAACGGAAACCTTGAAAAGAAACCAAAAGTTAAGCTGAATAGTGAATAGCTAATACTTTACTTGTATTTTTCTTGGATGAATATTTCATTGAGACAGGGTTAACGAACACATTAATTAGCACTATGTGATTGATATCATTTATTACTGCACTTGTACAAATGTTTAGATTTCATGAACAAACATGGTCTTTAAATATTAATTCATTTCATATTTGATTGCGATCATTATTTGTTTGAGGCCTCATCTCTGAAAGATAGTAAATACCACGAATGGCATGCAGACTTACGTGGATTTTTAAAAAGTCGAATTGATTGGTTTGATCTTCAAACCATGAGTTGACATCATGTAATAATGACCACACACCATTGTTCTATTTGTAAAAACTTCCACTTAGAAAGAAAGATGAATGAAAAATATTGTTCCCATAAAATCCCTCTTTTTATGACGAAAATGATTAAGCTTTATTGAGTGGAACAGTTTTTAGTACTAAAATAATGACAACAATTAAAAAATTTAAATAGCATAACCATTTTGCAATAATGGTGACTTTTGTGAATATTAAACCCAACCCAGAGCAAGTAAAGTACTAGCTTCAAGTTGTGCCGTATGCGTTACTTCATAAAATACTCTATTTTTATTATTTTTGTCTGAGAGCGTCTCAGCCAGCCCTTTTGTGTATGTCCATGGCTAATTTATGTATAGACGTATAACGTATATCGGATTTTTATGTAGTATTTATTACTTTTTTTTAAGTATATGCATTCATCTATGTAAAGATTATTAGATGCTTATATTTTTTGCATCTCGGTTATATCTCTGGCTACAATGAAAATGAAAGATTCACTCCTTTCCCTCACCCACAGCGCACACCAACAACTAAGGAAACGATAACGGATACACAAAAGTGAATGAGATTTTTGAGTATGAGTAGATACACACGTAAACGTTTTCGAAAAATTTAAGTAAGCAGTAAAAACTCTTTTTTTATGCCTATACAGGCACTGAAGTACTAGATTGGTCATAAATAATACTGTAATAAGGAAAACACCATCGAGGTCAATTGTCGGGATAGCTGTCGCATCCCTTTCACATCGTATCGTTATGCTGACGATGATGACATGATAGGCATGGCGATGGATGTGTGATATATGTATGTTTGGATGATGATGATAGTAGTGACGATGCTTACATAATTTTCAAAACTGTTCATAATAGTCATAGTTCCAGTGTATTGTTTTTATAGCGTCTGTTTGATGAGACTGTGGGAGACACTGACATTAAATTGGGCATCACACAGGCTACAACTTTATTGCATAGTGACAATACTGGCATAGTAGTGTGCTGTCATTAAAATACTGCATCAGTAACATGTTCTTCACATGTAACTTATTATACGAAATTCAAAAAAGAACATGTTTCGCACGGAGCTTCTTTGCTGTTTCCGGCCAGCAGAAATGGCCAACAGCACAACCTCGGGATAAAAAGGTGTTGTCTTTATGGGAAAAGTGGATGGACATAGTTTGAAGTAAGTAACGTGATGATGACTAATAACGACAAATTAAACTGAACAGGATGATGTCGATACACATCTAAAAAATGGGATCACGACCAAAAAGCAATGTATTAGTGTGTAAAGGGAACATGAGCAGATAAAATCGAAAAAAAAGAAGATGGTTATTGTTTTTTTTGTGAAGGCGTATACAGGTGGTACCCATGTTCCTAAAAACAATGAAAAACTTAAGCTCACTTTTCTCTGATGTTATGAATAGGGTGACCACATGCCTGTGAGATGAGCACGAGCAGCAGAAGAAGTATCATGTCATCTCAGTCAGTATCGTAATGTAAGAATTTGAAATATATGGTGTCCGACTGGAGGACGGAGTAAAGTTTAATACTAGCAGTTCAGGATTAGTATAATAGCAATAATAATTGCTGTGAATAATGAGTAAGAGTGCAAGCAAGCGAGGAGAGACTTGCGTTAGAGAGCAAGTAATAATTAGTAGCTTTACATTCCATGTCAATAAAATTGATACGATACAAGTTGAAGTTGAGTTGTTCGTGTAAAGTTGAGTAGATTATGATGCTTCAACTAACACTAATCACTAAAAAATTATAAAAATCGTCGTTTCACCGTCATCCCCATTTCAAAAATGCCTGTAGTCAACAACAGAGGTGGAGTGCATTAATGTAATGTACAAATTATGCAAAACTATCATATACGATTTTTATAGAACAAGTTTTGGTAGTTTTTTTTCTAAAAAAATCTGCCTCCACTAAAAAGTACACATCATCCTCCTCATCATCATCAACATA